>PVKM010042497.1:0-12782 GCA_004027735.1 Carollia perspicillata | reverse complement strand
GAAAGAAGCATAAAATCAAGTAAAAATAGCCTCTTCAACAAATGGTGTTGGGAGATCTGGACAGACACATGAGAAAAAAATGAAACTCGACTACCAACTTACACGATACACAAAAATAAACTCGAGACAATAAAAGATATAAGTCGTGACACTATAAAAGTTCTAGAGGAGAACATAGGCAGGAAAATTTCACATATTCCAAGCAACAGTATTTTCACTGATACATTCCCTAGGGCAAGGGACATAGAGTAAAGAATAAACAAATAGGGCTACATCAAATTAAAAAAAAACTTCTGCACAGCTAAAGAAAACATCAGCAAAATGAAAAAGGAACCAACCGTATGGGAAAACACAGGTCCCCAGTGAGGGCCACACACTGATATTTCTCTCCCTTTCTTTCTCCCTTCCTTCCCCACACTCTAAAAGTAAATAAATAAAATCTTTATTTAAAAATATGGTCAAAGGACCTGAACAGACAATTCTCCAAGGACACAGACATATGAAAGGATGCTCAGCATCACTAGCTGAGGCAGGAGGTAGTCAGGAGGGAGGAAACTCCGGAGGTGCCCCAGGGCTAAGATAAAGGACATCGATACAGGACAGAAACCCTGTTCTAACACCAGTTGTTCCCACTTTCTGAAAAAGTGCTGAATCACGGTGAATCATGAATGTACCTGCAAAGAACATGCTACATGACCACTGCTTCATTATAATAGCATTATAATGAATTAACATTGAGGGACCCCCTTGCCTGGTGACCAATCAAGGAAAATCATGGGAGACCACATGTGCAGTAGCCTTAAAGTAAAGTAACTACTTCTAAATATGCAATAAAAGCCCACCAAAATGAGCCAGGAAGGATCTGCCCTATAAGAAAAGAATCCCTCCAGCCCCTGAGGTCAGTCTCTGCTCAGAGTTGGCCTGCTCCCATGTTCTGTAGAGTGTACTATCCCTTAATAAATATCTCTCTTTCTGCTATTAACTCTCTGTGTGTTTGGTTCAATTCTTTGTCCAAGATCACCAAGAACATGGTTACCTGTGTCCACCTGTGACATAGCCATCAGAGAAATGCAAATTAAAACTACAATGAGATACCACTTCACACTGGTGAGAATGGCCATCATAAACAAATCAACAAACAACGAGTGTTGGAGAGGATGTGGAGAAAAGGGAACCAGTGCATTGTTGGTAGGAATGCAGACTGGTGCAGCCACTATGGAAAACAGTATGAAATTTCCTCAGAAAACTAAAAATGGATCTGCCTTTTGATCCGGCAATTCCACTGCTGGGATTATACCCTAAGAATCCTGAAACACTAATTCAAAGGAACCAATGTACCCCAATGTTCATAGCAGCACAATTTACAATAGCCAAGTGCTAGAAGCAACCTAATCAGTAAATGAGTGGATCTAAAAACTATGGTACATTTACACAGTGGAATACTATGTAGCAGAAAGAAAGAAGGAATTCCTACCCTTCATGAGAACATGGATGAAATTGGAGAGAATTATGTTAAGTGAAATAAGCCAGCTGGTGAAATACAAGTACCATATGATCTCACTTATAAGTGGAACATAACCAACAAAACAAACAAGCAAGCAAAATAGAAGCAGAGACATGGAAATTAAGAACAAACTAATAGTGACCAGAGAGGAGGGAGGAGGGGGATAACAAGGGAAAGAAAGGGAAGGGTTAAGGCAAGGAACATGTATAAAGAACCCATGGACGAAGCCAAAGGGAGTAGGTTCAAGGGTGGGAGGTGGGAATGGGTGGGCCGGAGGGCCACGGTGGGGTGAAAATGAAGACAACTGTATTTGAACAATAATAATAAAAACTTTTAAGAAGAGGATGAAAACAAAATCCATGTTTTAAAATCTGGTATAGTAGTAACAGTAGTAGTATTGAAGACTGTCAGATGAGGAAAACTGGAAGCAAGGAAATATATTAGAAGTTTATTTCAGGAATCCAGAAATGAGCCCAGCCCTGTCAACCACACCTGCCTCATCTCTTCATGCTTAATCCCTTCTCAAACAACATCTAAATGGAGAACCCTCAGGCAGCATTGGAGGACAAATGTCCATATCTGGAACAAGACAGATGGTTATATTTGAAAGAAGTTCTGAACATCACAATGGCCAGTAATAAAATTGGTATCACTGCCGATCACTTTGGTAGTTTAAATTTTTAAAGGGAGGTCCTTTGCCACTTCAACATATATGTCTACAGTGTTCCCTTTGCTTTAAGCACTAAAATGTTGGGCTATTTACTAACATATTGCCAATAATAGATGATGTACAGTGTAGCCACTGTACAAAGCCACATGTTTTTAATTACAAGATTAAAAATATACATTTCTAAATGTTCTCTCAGCTTTCACATGCAGCCCTGAAAAGAGGGCATACAAGGTTCTGTGCACCCCAATTCAAAAGGTGGATGGGGGGGTTCCACAGCACCAAGCAATTCTCTGAAACCAGCTGGGTGTCCTGCAATTTAACTCAGTCCTGACAC
Source organism: Carollia perspicillata (assembly GCA_004027735.1). Taxonomy (NCBI): domain Eukaryota; kingdom Metazoa; phylum Chordata; class Mammalia; order Chiroptera; family Phyllostomidae; genus Carollia; species Carollia perspicillata. Next base: position 10,274 of record PVKM010042497.1, on the reverse strand, counting down.
TATCTACTGAGAGACAGCATCAGATCCTACAATTTAAGGGTTCAGTCTCAAAAGGCTGTGTGCCCCACATTTCAGATGCCAATCAGAAATCCAAATTGTTACCTGTATTTCTAACCAACAGATTTTAAATTGGAGGTCTCCAAGACCCCCTCCTTAGACTTCAGTGCCAGTGGCAAGTCCAGCTTGTTACCTGTGCTTCTGACCAACTGGCTGTAAATCAAGGGTTCCAACAACCCCCTCCTTGGATTTGATTAATATGCTAGATCAGCTAACAGAACTCAGAGAAACATTTTACTTATGAGATTACTAGTTTATTATAAAAGAATATAACTCAGGAATAGCCAGATGGAAAAGATGCTGTCATGAGCAAGGGAACATCCCCAAAAGGAGTCACTCACACGTGTTTATGTAATAAGCCTCCCTAATAAGCCAGTAGAGTCAAAGGCAGGTTACATACAGAGCAGGGGAGCTTACAGGATAGAGGTGAGCAGAGTGAGTGTCCCGCACAAAGTCCCCATCACTGGTTGCGTCTGCAGGTGGAGAGGCTGCCATCAGTCTCAAGCCAGGCAGCTGCAGTGGTGACACGTGTCTGGTAGAGTGGAAGTCTGGCAAGGTTCCAAGCATGACCTGGGGTACAGCCAAGCTTGAATGTTGGGTGGTTGGAGCTCTGAGTTCTTAAGGCCCACAATGGGCAGAGGTCACACTCATATTGATGTCCAGAAAGTGTCTTATCCAAGCGTCCAGACTTGTGGTTTTCGGCATTCCAGGCCCCTCTTAAGGGCATTTGCATACAGCCCATTACCTGTCATCACATAGCACTTGACATAACTGCCGTGGCTGACAATGACTCCAAATTGGATTTTCAGGTGTCCAAAAAGTCTGCTCTGGTCTTTCTCTATATAGATGCATAGGACAGGGAATGAGAAAGAGGTGGAGATTCCATACTCTATCCAGGCATGCCACTTGCCCCAGGACCTCCACATGTTCACCAAACCAGAAGCTTCACAATACCTGTCCTTTTGGGTTGTATGGAGGCTACATCACTTAAACAATTAAGTCTTTGGCCATTTGTGACTGAGTCAATCTCCAGCTCCTCTCCCTTCCCCAGAGGTTGGGGTGAGACTGAAAGTTCCAACCCTCTTATCACAGGTTGGCTCCTCTGGCAAAGGACCCCAGCCTTCCATGCCTTCCTAGAAGTCACCTCATTAACATAAAAAAGACATGTTATCACTCTCATCACTTAGGAAATTCCAAGAGTCTTTTGGGAGCTTTGTCAGAAACTGAGACTAAGGCCAAATATTTATTTCTTAGGATAAACGACAATATCACAGGGTGTTAAATTACTTATACCTCTAGATCTAACGAAAACTAATATGAAAACATTTGTATGGATCTTTAGCCAATCAACTCCAGCTTTATTTATTCATATAAGGAAAATATCTTTACTCTTTTGTCCTTACATGTAACTGACTTCTCACTTATTTTTTATCCTCACCCAAGGACATGCTTATTGATTTTAGGGAGAGGAGAAGGGAAGGAGAGAGAGGAGAGAAGCAGCGATATGAGAGACAAACACCAAGTGGTTGCCTCTCATACAACCCCTGACAGGGAACTAAACCCACAATCCAGGCACGTGCCCTGACTGGTAATTGAACCCATGACCTTTTGCTTTATGGGACAATGCTCAAACCATCTGAGCCACACTAGCCAGGGCTGACTTCTCATTTGATCCTACTAGAGATGATTCACAGCTACTATAAGCAAAATATAAAATGTAGATGTGGGAAGAGCAGTAGATAATCCCATAGCCAAAGATCATAAGCTTTTATTTTAATAATTCACAGGAAACCAATTTGATAAACTAAGACTAAAAAGATAATTAGAATTAGGAGAGAAATATCCATAATTCACAAAAACAAAATGCCTTGTACTTGTGATACAAAATTTATAATAAAGGTATTGGAACATATTTTTTGTACCTCAGTTATAATATATATACTATACATGGTATCTAAAAGACTTAGAAGTATTTTACATAATCTATAATAAATTAGATCCAGTTTAATAACACCATCTGGATATGAATATAAATAATTTCCATCTACCTGTCAGAATGGCTATCATCAATAAATCAACAAAAAACAAGTACTGGCAAGGATGTGGAGAAATGGGGAATCCTTTTGCACTGTTGGTGAGAATGCAGATTGGTGTAGCCACTGTACAAAGCAGTATAGAGATACCTCAAAAAAACTAAAAGTGGATCTGTCTTTTGACCCAGTTATTAAAAGGACTATATCCAAAGGAACCCAAAACACTAATTCAAAAAAAAAAACATAAGCACCCCTATGCTCATTGCAGTGTTATTTACAATCACCAAGATATGGAAGCATATGGAAGCGGCCCAAGTGTCCATCAGTAGATGAGTGGATAAAACAACATTTACACAATGGAATACTACTCGGCCATAAAAAAGAAGAAAATATTACCCTTAGCAACAGTATGGATGGACCTGGAGAACATTGTGCTAAGTAATACAAGCCAGTCAGAGAAAGAAAAATACCATATGACTTCACTCACATGTAGAATCTGATGACCTGAACTAACAAGGAAAATGGGGACAGACTCATACATAGAGAGCAGGATGACAGCCAATGGAGGGAAGGGCATGGAGGGATTGAGCAAAAAGGGAAAAGGACTCATGGATATGGTGTGGTGATTGCTGAGGGGGAGGGGATATAAGGGGGCTAGATGATAATGGAAAAAATATAATAAAGATTAAAAAATAATTTCCATCTAAATTTTAAAATATAAGTTCAAATAGCACATTTCCCTTGATCACTACACTGCAAAATATAGCAAAGCTATGCCCTATCCAATTAGACAGAATTGTAACCAAATGCCATTTAAAATAGGATTGTAAAGGTAAAGTATTTTTACTGTTGAATACTGTCTGGAATGTTCAGAAAATCATTTAAATCATTAGAAAATAGAATAGGATATCAAAATTCAAATCCTGACCTATGATTTTTCCATCCATGTTAGTGCATACTATTAACTACTTTTAACTTTATTCTCCTTAAATGTAAAGAAAGACACAGCTCTGAAGATTGAGACCTAGTGCACTTGTTTTCTACTAGTTTTCTGAGATGTCTTTATGATTAGCCATGAATAAATTTATCTTGCCTCTAAGAGGTCATAAAATTTTTAGGTCAATCAACAGTTTTAACAAGTGATATGAGTGACAGATAATACCTATATCTATGTCTCACAGTAGACAACTTTCTTTTTCATGCTGCTTGTGTCCATGCCTGTAGAAAAGATACTATAATTGCTTTGACTTTCATTTTGCAATGAACAAAATGAAGTCAAAATAATAGGTGATGTCAGCATGAACAGAGAAATAGAGTGAGATCAGAGGTTTCTTAATAATTATTTGATCTTTATTTTATTTTTTTATTGTTGTTCCAGTACAGTTGTCTCCATTTTCACCCCACCATGCCCCCTTGCCACATCCATGCCCACCTCCCTCCCATGAAACTACCCACTTTGGCTTTGTCCATGTGTCCTTTATATATGTTCCTTGATGGCCCTTCCCCTGTAATCCCCTGTTATCCTCTATTATCTCTCTCCCCCCTCCTCTCTGGTTACTGTCACTTTGTTGTTTATTTCAATGTCTCTGGTTCTACTTTGCTTGCTTGTTTGTTTTGTTGATTAGGTTCCACTTATAGGTGAGATCATATGGTAATTGTCTTTCACTGCCTGGCTTATTTCACTTAGCATAATGCTCTCCAGTTCCATCCTTTCATGTAGAGCTCTTAAGGCACAGGTGGCAAACACGAGGCCCACAGGCCGAATCCAGCCCTCCCCCTTGTTTTATATGGCTTGGCACCTTGTTTCTTGGCAGCAGCACCAAGGTCTCGCTTAACTGTTAAGGAGTGGTTACATTTATACAGTCCTAAAATTACATTTGGCCCTTTGAAAGCAACTACAAGGCTGATGCGGCCCCCAGTGAAAATGAGTTTGACACCCCTGTCTTAAGGAAAGCTAGAGGACAGCATAAGAGCATTGTTTCATTATCACAGTTTTCCTAAAAATGTTATTGGTACTGGAATCATTTTTATCTTTAGGCTCAGTGAGAATGGGCAAGACAAAAAAAAAGAGAGAGAGAGAAAGGAAAGGAGGGAGGGAGGGAAGAAAAGAAAAAAATCATATGAGCACTAGAAGAAAATGAGGGTGAATATATTTTTTAGCAAGAAAGGTCTTTCTAAACATGGCTCAAAACATGAAGCTGTAACATAAAAGACTAATAAATTTGAATACTCCAAAATAAATAAATAAATAAACTTACAGGTCTTAAAGAACCACAAAGTCAAAAATAAACTAGGACTTATAGCCAAAATATATGAATAAATAACTCTTATAATTCAATAATAAAAAGACAAAAAACCCAGTCTTAAAAGGGATTGAGAGATTTCTGGTTTCCAATTTGGCATATAAGAACCTTGGAGCCCTGGCTGGTGTGGTTCAGTGGATTGAGTGCTGGCCTGAGAACCAAAGGGTCTCCAGTCTGATTCCCAGTCAGGGCACAGGCCTGGGTTGTGGGCCAGGTCCCCAGTAGGGGGTAAGGGAGAAGCAACCACACATTGCTGTTTCTCTCCCTCTCTTTCTCCCTCCTTTCCCCTCTCTCTAAAAATAAATAAATAAATAAAATCTTTAAAAAAGAAGCTTGGAAGCTATTCCTCTATCCTAACATGTAAAAAGCTAAACAGACTAAAAAAAATAATAACTCTTCTTAGATCCATCAGAGAAATGAAGTCACAAGGCAAACCTCTGACCCCAAAATTGGAGATAGTGACAGGCAAATACTGAGATCACAATTTACTGGGGCAGAAATCCATCAGCAAAAACCTCTGTGGGAACCAGTACCAAGATAGAAGAAACCTGTACTGTATCTGACAGATTACTAGAGGCTCAAGTGTGACTTTTTAGATACAACACCATAGGCATGATCCATGAAGAAAATAATTGACAAGCTGGACTTCATTAAAATTAAAAATTGCTATGCAAAAGCTACTGTAAAGAGAAGAAGCAAAATCGTAGACTGGGAGAAAATAGTTGCAAAGGACATGTGACAAAATACTATTATTCAAAATACAGAAGTGAACAAAAGTAGGTTTACAGTTGTGAGTATGCAAAGCACAGTTTATTCCTGTGCTATTATTTATTAATAATTGTGTTACTTTCCTTATGAATTGTAACCCTACTTTTGCCTAAACCATACACAAAGAACTCTCAAAAGTCAAAATGAACACTTGATTAAAAAATGTGCAAAAGCCCTGGATGGGTGGCTCAGATGCTTAGAGAATCATCTCATTCACCAAAAGGTTGTGGATTCAATTCCCCACGAGGGCACATACCTAGGCTGTGTGTTAGATCCCCAGCCAAGGCACGTACAGGAGGCTACCCATCAATGTTTCTCTCCCACATCAATGTGCCTGTATGTCTGTCTCTCCCTCTCTCTCTCCCCTCACTTCCTCTCTCTCTAAAGTCAATAAATACATACCCTTGGGTAAGGGAAATTTTTTTTTAAATGTGCAAAAGCTGTGAACAGAAACCTAACCAAAACACATACATGGATGGCAAAAAAGCATATGAAAAGATGCTCAACATAATACATCATTAGAGAACTACAAATTAAAATAACAATTATTTTCCTCTATACAACTATTAGAATGGCCAAAATCCAAAATACTGACAGTACCCAATACTGACAAAGATGTGGAGCAACAGAAATTTTCATTCAACAATGAAAAATGCTACAGCCACTTTGGAAAACATTTTGGCAGTTTCTTACAAACCTAAAAATACACTTCCTTTTTCTTTTTTTCACATTTTTTATTGTTGTTCAAGTACAGTTTCCTCCATTTCCCTCCCACCACTCCCCCTGACCCCAGCCATCCCCACTTCCTAAACATATTCTTACCCTACAATCCAGCAGTTGTGCTTTAGTATTTATCCAAATGAGCTGAAACCATATATCCACACAAAAACCTACACAGAGATTTTATGGCAGCTTTGTTCTTAAATAGTAAAAGCTTTAAGCTACCAAGACATCCTTCAGTGGTAGGTAAATGGCTAAATGAACTGGTACACCCAGACAATGGGATATTTTTCACCACTTAAAAAAGAGTTATCAAGCAATGTAAAGACACTGAGGAACTTTAAATGGATGTTACTAAGTAAAAAAATAGCTAATGTGAATAGGGTACATACATGTTGTTTGTTTCCAACTACCTGACATCCTGGAAAAGGCAATACTATGGAGACAGTAAAAAGATCAGTGATTGCCAGGGATTATGAAGAGGGAGAAATTAATAGGCAGAGCACAAGTTATTTTCAGGGTAATGAAACTACTCTGCATGATACTATAATAGTGGATACATGTCATTATACATGTGTCCAAAACCATAGAATGTACACCACCAAGAGTGAATCCTAATGTAAATTATGGACTTTGGGTAAGTATGATGTGTTATTGTACGTTCAACATTCTTAACAAATGTGCCACTCTGATGGGGGATGTTGACAATAAGGGAGGCTGTGCATATGTGGTACAACAGTTGAAACTACAATAACAATTTAGGGAAATATTAAATTGTGTAAGGTGTGCTAAAGTCCTTGTCAAAGTAAGAAGAAGGACAGGACCAGTGAATAATTTGTTGACTTTATTAGAAAAAGTATATTTAAGTATGTAACTATAAGTATATAAGTATACTTATATAAATACATATACTTTGTGTAAATAAGTATACTTTATGTAAGTATATAAGTATAATTTATATAAGTATAAAATTATAAGGGATACCTTAAAAGGATAAAAATACAATGTAAAGTTCCTAAACAAGCAAAATAAATAAAAGGAACACAGAAAGCTTTATCAATGCAACAGAAGATTGGAGAACAGAGGTACAGAGGGTGGAAAAAAGGAGACAAGGTTGGTAAGCAGAACCTAAACTATGTGAAAACAAGCAAGTTGCAGAATGATAAATATACACAACTCATATCAAGTTTAAACAGCCCAGAAAACAATAATACTAATTGTTTATGGGTACTGAAAATAGTTCCTAGACCCAATTCCAATTTGGGGGTGGGGGGAGTAGTACCCCATACCAACAAACAATTCTCTTGACACCAGCAGGCTGTCTAAGAATTCAACTCAATTCTGACATTATCTATTCAGAGACAGCATCGGACTCCATAAGTTCAGGTGTCAGTAATACAAGACTTGGCCTCTGCCACACATACACACTTTCACACTTCAGATGCCAGCCACAAGCCTGGTCTGTGTTTCTGACCACCAGTTATAGATGGAAGGTTCCAACAACCCCTTCCTTGGGTTCAATAAATTTCCTAGAGGAGTTCACAGAACTCAGAAAAACATTTTACTAACTAGACCATGGGCTTACTGTAAAAGGATGAGCCTGATGAGGGATTCATAGGCAAGGCATGTGGGAAGGGGTGCACTGGCTTCCATGCCCTCTCCAGGTGCTATACTCTCTCTGAATCTCCACATGTTCACTAATCCAGAAGATCAATGAACTCCTGAACTCCACCTTCCTGGGTTTTTGTGGAGCCTTCATCATTTGGCATGATTGATTAAGTCATTGGCCATTGGAACTAATTCAAACTCCATCCCCTCCCCCTCTCTAGAGATTGAGGGGTAAGACTCAAAGTTCCAGCCCTCCACTCTCAGGGTTGGTTCTCTGCCCCCATTCCTAGGTGATTTCGAAAAGTCACCTCATTCACATAAGAAGACACACCTATCACTCTCAACACTTAGGAAATTCCCAGAGGAAATTCCAAGAGTTTGGGGAGCTATGAGTGAGGAATGGTGGATGAAGACTATCTGAATGACCAAATACATATTTCTACTTAAGAAATGTCCAAACCTGTTGAGGATTTTTATAAAAATGTATTTGAACCAAACTGACAACATATCACAAGGAGCAAGATCTCAAATGCTCTGGAAAATAACAGTTTTGCAATTTATTTTATGTATTTGAAATTAAGGGGGGGGATGTAAGGAAGTTTGGGAAAAGTAAGATGGGAACTGGATAACAGGATAGTTAAACAAGATTCTGTACTCTCTGGAGGGTTAATAACCCATTCCAAGGATATTGCTTCTCACATTTCAAAGGTATATTACCTTAATGCACAAGAAAAATGGACAGGGCCGACTTAAAACCTTTCACTAAAGGAGTTATAGGCTTTCGGCCTGACTATCCACCATGACCTGCCCAGTTAGGAATTTATAATAAGCTTACCCTGTGAAGTTATTTTCTAGAGAGTCTCCCCTTTATTTTGTCCATATATATATTTCTTTTTTTATCCTAACCCATATGACACTTTTTCTTTTTTTTAGGTTATTTTTTAAAGATTTTATTTATTTATCTTTAGAGGGGAAGGGAAGGAGAGAGGGAGAGAAATATCAATGTATGGTTGCCTCTCATGTGTCCCCTGCTGGGAACTGGCTTGCAACCCAGGCATGTGCCCTGACTGGGAATCCAACCGTGGTTGTTTGGTTCACAGGCCTGCACTCAATCCACTGAGCTACATCAGCCAGGGTCCATATGACACTTTTTCATTGCTTTTGAGAAAGAGAGGGAGAAAGGAAGGGAGAAAGAGAGACATTGACAAGAGAGAGAAGCATTGATTGGTTGCCTCCTGTACACGCCCGCCCTGACCAGGGATTGTACAAACCTGTACTGGGAGTTGACCCCAGCACAACATAGGCATATGCCCTGACCAGGAACCTGCAACCCTTCAGTTATGGGATGATCCTCAAACCAACTGAGACAAACCTGCCAGGGTGTGTCCACATATATTTCTTATAAATCATAATATCACAGGTATCTAAACAATAAAAACAAAATTGGTGATAACAGCTACCTCTGGAAAGAAAGGAGAATAGGAGAAAAAAGGTTATATAGGGGATTGCAAATCTGTATATTTTTATTTCTATTTAATAAAACTATTTCTTAAAATAAAACATAATATTAGGACTTCCGGCCAAGATGGGGGCATAGGTGGAAACACCATACCTCCTCTCACAACCAAGATTAAGGACAACAAATATTTATAAACAATAACACAACCAGAACACAGAAAATTGAACTACGGAAGTCCCACAAACATTCAACCAGACCGGTAAGAGCAGCAGAGTCAGCAGCTGGCTGAGAGGGAAAGTGGCAGGAAAACGTGGTGGCTGCCAGGCTTGGGAGTGCCGGGCAGCGTAGGTGGCATGGAGCTTGCAGACCCCAGACGCGGGGAGGAGACAAGTGGAGTGTGCAGGGCACGCAGGGCAGTTGGCCAACCGTGGACACACATTCGCGTGCAGATAAACTAGGCAAGAGCAGGCAGTGAGACGGACTGCACAGCCCAGGGCCCCAGTGACTCGCAATAAAGCCTAAAAACACCGATTGAAAAGGTGCCGGGAGAGGCTCCCAGCCTCACAGGAGAGGTCCCTGGGGAGACCTGCAAGGTCCTGGAGTGTGCATAGGCCCTCCCACCTGGGAACCAGCACCAGGGGGGGCCCAGTTTGCCTGTGGGAGGCAGCAGAGAGGATGCAAACTCGAGAGAGCATGAACAGGCGCCATTGTTCCCTCTCTGACCCTGCCCTCACAGACAGCGTCACAACTTGGCTACTAGGCTGCCCCGCCCTGGTGAACACCTACGGCTCCGCCCCTCATACACAACAGGCGCCACCTGACCAAAAATGACTCAAACAGAAGAAAAGCTCAGAGTCCCAGAGCCAATACTTTTAAGCAAGCAAGAGATAGCCAACCTATCAGATGCACAGTTCAAAGCACTGCTAATCAGGATGCTCACAGAATTGGTTGATTTTGGTTGCAAATTAGATGAACAAATGAAGGCATTCATAAGCGAAATGATGGAAAATGCACAGGGAACCAGTAGTGATGGGAAGAAAACTGGGACTCAAATCAATGGAGTGGAGCAGAAGGATAGAAACAAACAACCAAGCAGAAAAGAATGAAGAAACAAGAATTCAAAAAAATGAGGAGAGGCTTAGGAACCTCCAGGACATCTTTAAACATTCCAACATCCAAATTATAGGAGTACCAGAAGGGGAAGAGGAAGAGCAACAAGTGGAAAACTTATTTGAACAAATAGTAAAGGAGAACTTCCCCAATCTGGCAAAGGAAATAGACTTCCAGGAAGTCCAGGAAGCTCAGAGAGTCCCAAAGAAGGTGGAT
>PVKM010042496.1:0-12799 GCA_004027735.1 Carollia perspicillata | reverse complement strand
AGTCTTCACATGTTAAAAATGAGAACAAGAGAAATTGACCCAATATTAGGAAATCAGGAATTTCATCATTGGAAAACCTCGGTATCTGGCTTGTCTTAAATATTAGAAAATCTAGAAAAACTAAACCTACTTTGCTAAATACAAAATGGAGCTACTTCACTGGACCAAGTAGCTATTATGTGTCACATGGATTTTTATGATAACCTCCAATTTCCATCTCATTTCTTGAATCTGTTATCAATGAGGCAGCTGAACTGATCCCATTAAACCCAAGTTAGATCATATTACTATTCTGCTCAAAACTCTGCATACCTGCACATCTCACTCCGAGTAAAAAGCAGAGTCCATTCAGTGATCTATCTTTCTAATCCTTTTTTCACTGGCCTTCTTGCTATTTCTCAAATAGTTCAAGCATTATTGTCCCTCAGGGCCTTGGCATTTCCAGTCCCCTTTGCCAATAATGACTTTCCCACAGAGAGTTGCATCTTGCACTCTCACTTCATTCAATTTTAACTTAAATGTCATGTTCACAGTGAAAACTAACCACCTAATTTAATACTACACTGCTGAAATTCTTATCTCCCTTCTAAAGTTGTCTTTCCTCCACGGTTATCGCCAATATAGATTTCACTTATACGTTGGTGATTCTGTGTCCCCTCTTACAACAGAAGCAACTTTAGATCGTGGAGCTTTGTTTATTTTACGTTTTGCTATATTCTCTGTTTTCAATCCATACCAGGCACATGGCCCTCACTTCATAGTTGCTTTGAATGAATAACTGATGGAGTATGATTATTTCTCCCATGTTGTTAGTGATGAAACTAGAAGTTAAAGTTACATAATTCATTCAAGATCACATAGCTAAAACTAAAAAGCCTATGTTCTAACCTTGGCTCTATATCCTAATAATCACACTACAGATATATCAAGAAAAAGTATGGGATTCTCAAGGAAAATAGAGAAAACAATGATTATTTAATAATTGTACATAACCAAGAGTGAAGGTACAGAATATTATAATGTGAATAAATTCACAAACTTTGTTTATTCTTTTATAGTACCTGCCTGACCTCTGTAAAAACAGAAAGATCATGCCCCTTAATCTAGATGATAAAAATAGAGAAGAAATCAATGTTTTTATCAGTGATTTGGCTCTATTGCCTCTGTCAGAGCTGCCTACTTAGCTCTTCTCCATTTCCCCTGGCTTTGAACTAATCAATACTATAGGGATATTTGTTTAAAATTACAATGACTTCTATTTTTTCTCCTTCAAATATGAAATATCTCTTGAAGTGTAACATAAATAAAGAAAAGTTCAAAAACAGATCTATAAGCATAGCTTCATGAAATTAACATAACAAAGTGAACACATCTTATACCAATACGATATTGGTAAATACGTGAGAACCAGCTGCACCATCTCAAAACGAAAACACCTTGAAAAAAAAAACTTCCATAACATAAACACTCCCAGCATGGCCAATTTTGAGCACCAATTTGATGTCAACAGGCTTGCAAAATTAAAACATTTAACAATTCTTGCAACTTGTTGCAAGCCATTTGCAACATATCACTAAAACCCAAAAAACTGTTATCATATTTTCTCCCAATCACTACTTTCCTCCTTGCCAAAGGTAAATATTATCTTCACTTTTTAAAAATGTATTGATGAGAGAGAGAAGACATTGATTTGTTGTTCCACAGAACTGATTTATGCATTCATTTGTTGCTTCTTGTATGCCTTGGTCAGAGATCAAACCTGCAACCTTGGCATATCAGAAAGTCACTAACCAACTGAGCTAGTCAATCAGGGAAATCCTCATTTCTAACACCTATTTTTGAACTTAATATAAAGGAATTATATACACCATTTTGCATATGGTTTCTTTCTCTCAATTTTGTGTTTATGAAATATATTCATGTGTTATAAGGAGTGGTAGGTCATTAATTTTCAGTGCAGTATAGTGTTCAATATTATGCTATAATTTATACAGCTTTAGAGTTGTTAAACATTTGGTTTGTTTCTAGTCACCAGTTATCACAAATAATATTGCTGTGAAAATTCTCATGCTGTTTTTTGGTGAACACATGTACTCTTTCCGCAGTGTAGTCTCACCGCACCTTCTTCCTAGAACTGCCGGGTCAGAGGGTCTATCAGGTTTACTGCACACCGCCCCAAATGGTTCCAAAGTGACTTCATGAATTTAGCGTTTAGAGAGGTGGGAATTCTAGTCTCTCTGCCTCTTCATCTAGGCAAGAAATTGCCCATCTTTTTCATTTGTTTGCATTCTGATATTTCTCATTTGGGTTTCAGTTTATTTCCCTGATGATTGTTGAGACTGGATAAATTTTCCTATGTTTAGTGAATCATTTCAGATATTCTCGTTTGTGAAGTGGTCCATTTAAGTCTTAAGTTCATTTTTCTTTAGGTTGTATGGTTGATTAGTAAGTCGTTTTTATAAATATATTCCAGCACTTGCCCTGCTACGGCAGAGCTGTGCAGAGGGGGAGGCTTGGGTAGGTTCAATATTTGGATCCACCCATAACCCACCGCCATGGCCAAGGAAGGCATTGCTGCTGGAGGTGTAGTGGATCTAAAGACTGCTTTACCGCAGGTGCTGAAGACCGCCCTCATCCACGAGGGCCCGCCGCGCGGAATTCACAAAGCTGCCAAAGCCTTAGACAAGCCCCAAGCCTACCTTTGTGTACTTGCATGCAACTGTGATGAACCTGTGTACGTCAAGTTGGCGGAGGCACTTTGTGCTGATCACCAAAGCAACCTAATTAAGGCTGAGGACAGTAAGAAACTAGGAGAATGGGGAGGCCTCTGTGGTGGATAAGGACGATGGCAAAGAGTCTTAGGCAAAGGATGTCATCTAGCAGTACTTCTTATGCAAGAAATGAACAAGAAACTTGGCTTTTGTTTCTCAAACAACAAATAACTAAATTCTAAATATCAGATCTTTTTGATTACAGGTATTAAAAATATCTTTCCCACTCTAGGACTTGCCTTTTAACAGTCTTAATGGAATTCTTTAATAAACAGAAGTTTCTTATTTTAAAATAATCTAATATATCTAAATCTTATATATCTGTTGTCTCTTTTTCAACCTACCTACCTGTTTAGCACAGCTTTGACATCTAATTCACATGCCTTACAATTCACACACTGAAGTGTGAAATAACTGAATAGCTTTTAGTATATTAGCAGAGTTGGGTAACCCTCACAACGGCAAATTCTAAAACATTGTTAACACCCTCAAAATAAATCCCACATTGATTTGCAGTGACTTTTCATTTCCTGCCAGGCCTCATCAGCCTTAGATTACCAGAAATCTCCTTTCTGTCTGTATATTTACATATTATGCACTTTTCATATAAAGGGAATCACACAATGTATGTTCTTTTATGACAAGTTTCTTTATTTAGCATAATGTTTTCAGTGTTCATCCATGTGGTATCTTGAATCAGTACCTTATTTTTTAAAGCTGAATGATATTCAATTATATAAATATGTTTCTTTTTATTTATTCATTTCTTCAACATATGAGTTTGTTTTTACTTTTTTGGCTATTGTAAGTCAGGCTTCTATGAATATTCATTACTGAGTTGTTGTATAATCACTTGCTCTCACTTTAATTGTGTATATGCCTAGGAGTAGAAATGCTGGGTCATTCAGTAACTCCAGGTCTAACATTTTGAGGACTCCTCAAACTGTTTTCCAAAGCAGCTGCACCATTTTACATTTCCACCAGCAGTGAACGAGGCTTACAAGGTCTCCACATCCTTGACAATAACCATCCTAGTGGGTCCTAAGAAAAATTTATTCAGGTCCTTTGCCCGTTTTTTTTTTTTTTTTTGTTTGTTTGTTTGTTTTCCTGTGTGCATTTTTTAATCAGACTGTTTTTCTTTTAATTACTGAGTTCTAAGAGCTCTCAATTACTTTTATGTTTAGTATTTTAAATGCCTTGTTTAAGAGTCTTTTCCTCACTCTTAGGTTGTAAAGATACTCTCTGATGTTAATTCCTATAAGTATTACTGATTTACTTTTAAAATTTGATTTAATTTTATGTATGGTGGAGGTCAAAATTAACACCACATGGATATTCAATCAATTTGAGATCTTTTGTTGGGAAAACAATCTATTTCTTATTTTAAAATCACATATGATTACTCCAATATATGGATTATCTGGTGGGTTGTTTGTTTTTATCATTGTTCCTTTGATTGTTTTTGTCCTTTGTCCTCCATTTAGCTTTCTTAATTTTTTTATTTTTTATTATGTTCTAGTCCTTGTGTATAAAAAAATGAAAGATTAACCGAGGTTCTGTCAGATGTAATTTTTCCTCAGAAATAAAACAAAACAAACAAACAAAACATGCTATTGTTTATGGCAGGCAGTTCGGTTATCAGTGGAAGTGAGGTTCCTGCAATGTCCAAAGAAAAAGACATTCCTGAGACCTGCCTGGGAGGATGCGGCTCTAAGGTGTGGTTTCTTTATGATGCGCAATGAAGGGGGTCCTCCCCTGACTCTCACTATTTCATCATTGTTTTCTAGACCTAGAAAAAGTCCAATCTTGTCTTCAGTAGGGGCAGGACAAATGTCCAGAGTTTATGCTCCATGTTAAGGCACAGTCCAGTCCAGCATTCAGTTAGCTTAACATGTGTTTCCAGCTGTAGTCCACTTGTAACTGGAAAAAAACACCAGCGTTCCGGCTGCCTGTCACTACCAAACCCAATAGGCAATGATAGTGATTGAATCTTTTTATGGGCGCTTTATTCAGATGGCTGGTGATCTGAGAAGATGGTGGGTTCATACCCTAACTGACCATCTTCCCTTCTCTTTCCAGGCCAGAAATTTTATACCAGGGAATAAACAAGGAGTGGTGAGTGAGGGCTTTGAGATTCAGGGAGGATTAGGTGATAGAAGCCACAACATTCCTGTCCCGGGCAGATAGCTGTTCCCAGAGGCGGTGGTCATCTGTCTCTCCCTGAAACACAAAGGTCCAGATGCCTCCAGTTGTTCCCAGGTGGTAATCTCTAGCCAGTGTCCCAGGAGGCTATTTTCCCAGGAGCCGGGACAGGCCTTATCTGTAGTTTCTGAAACAAAAGCTTTAACATACACATTGCTTGCTAGACTTACAACTTTTTACCTTAAGTTAAATTTTTCCAAGTCTCGAGTCCCCTATCACATTCAGGCTCCCTTCTGGTGACTGTGTGTGGAGTTGCATGACCATGGAGAGAACAGGTGAGTGCACCGTGCAAGTGCAGGTCACAAGCGAGAGAGCTTCTTTACTCCCCTACAGTTATGTTAGCTTGGGCTTGGGACAGATCAGGTATTTTTTCAAAAGAACCAAGCAACTTCCCAAACTTTCTGCACTCTGGATGGGTCCACCCTTTGTTAGATCTCTTTGGTCCAGCACCTTCTCCTGGGCCCCTCAACAATCTGGAACCAGATGGGAGAGGGAGGAATATTAATCCCATTGGCGGACCTGGGGTGTAAAATTGTAGCTGTCTGGCTAGCAAGCAGGCTTCTTGTTTCCCAGTTCATGAAGCTCAACATCTACTTTCTTTTCCTCCCCTTTTCTAGCTAAATACCAATCGCAATAGTTTGAGTAGGAAAAAGTGACAAATACAGTCAGGGGTTGAGCTTGTTTGAAGTTGTTTTTTAGTCCTCTGTGAGAGCTGGTGTATTTCTGGTTCACCCTTCCTCTTAGGTTGTAATGCTTCCAGGGTTCTAAATGCACATTTTGAGTATTATCCAGGACCTCTGCTCTTTGATACTCCCTGATCTCCCATAGTTGTCTCATCAGCCTGAGACTGTCAAAAATCTGTTCAGTTTCTTATTCATTAAGTGCCTCTCTTTTTGTTCAACTTTTTGGCCTCTCAGTTCTACATGACATGAATAGAAACTTTTTTTGGCAAATAATTTTAAAAGGAAAAGAGATATAAACTGTCAGGCCTATTTCAGTTTACTTCCCTTCTTTTATATCCTGGCTACCTTGCTACTTCTCTGATGTTGTGGGACCAATTTTGAATTTTTCGCCATGTTTTCTAGTTGTTCTCAGTGGTACAATTGTTCCACAAGAAGCTATTTTACCATTATTGGAAATGAAATCTCCCGCATACCCACTATACTTTCTTTTGTACAGGAAAGCACATCCCATAAGATGGGCACTGACTTCATTCATTTGTCTTCTTTTGGATCAACAAACGTAAGTCCTTAGCTGAAAATATGTCAACAGTGAAAGTCAGAAATGTAAACACCATCTTTTGTGTATTTTGTTTGGAGTGTTGACTTGAACTTTCTAGATCCCAGAAATACATTGTTATAGACACAGACAACTTACTGAACAAGAGCCTCGCTGTAATTCTGTACTTACAGATGTTCTCCTTTAAACTTGAAATCTAACCATAACACAGCTGCTCATGTGACTTTCTCTGAACAAAGAAATATGTTGTATAGTAAAAATTATTAGTGAAAGTGGTAGAAGAATGTAAATACTATCTCGTGTACTTCAGGAAGTGCCTCAGCTTTGAGACGAAGTGATTGTGTACTCAAACCCTGGTGTTACCACCTACCACCTACTTGACCTAGGACTTCATACCTCTACTCCTCAGAATCTTTTAAAACAGTTTCTAATACCTGTGTAATATGAGGTGTAAGTTTAAATGAAATAATATATAAAATTTATAACTCAAAATCTACTTAAAGAACAGAAACAATATTGGATATTCATTCATAGTTCTAAAAATTTATCATGCTAAGTAAAAGTATCTAAAATAGATTAGAATAATGCTAGATTTAGGTTTTGAAATGATAAAAGAATAGATTATTTTGTTTCATATTTTCGAGGTGATGAAAAATTTTACCTATAAAACAAAACGTATTAGAGAAGAGAAATGATTTGATGTTCAAAAGAATTCCTTTCTACAGAGAACAATATTAAGTGGCTAAAGTCCTTACAGTAGATCCTTTGTACTTAAAGGCTAGATTAATTGCCAAGAGTAATAGGTGCATAAAACAATATTAAAATTGGAAGTAATTGAAAATAAACCTTTAAATACTATGAGACTTTAAATCGTATTCCATTAAGAAAGAGAAAACCCTGCATATTTAGGGACAACTGATTCCGAACTTGTTTTCAGAGAACCCTAACAGTTTAAAATTATAAGAGATCTTATTTAAAAGGTGAAAATGCTCCAATCTAGAAAGGGCGAATAACTTTCCAAGTTTATATACAGAAAAAAGGACTGAAAAAATACCAGATGAATATCTGCACTGCAAACCTTTGACTGGCCTCTTGAGTTTTACTCTCCATTCTTCTGTATCGTGTGCTGTGGTCTGAAAGGCTGCTGACTGGCTTATCCAGTGGGCAACACTATCAGAATAGTGGAAAGCAGGAGAGTGAGTTCAGCGTGTATAATCCCTCTACTATCTCCCACTAGGGTCACTCTGGGCTGACTTTATTTCTTGCTTGAAGTTGTATTTTCTTCCAGTCAGTCTTCACCACATAGCTGTTACAAGCTACTGTGTCCAGCCTCAGGGTGTATTGCATGATCCCTGGGGTTTACCTGTGCTCTGCTCTTTATTAAGCATTCTTTAAATTACCTATTTTTATCACCATCTTTTTTTCTGCTTTGACTCTGATGCCTGCAGAAACCATAGCTGTAATTGAAGGCGAAGAATTTTGTGTTTCATGAGCCGACATTTTCTCCCTCTGAATATAGTGATGGGATTGCTGCTGCCTGGTAAGTTACTGATTACATAGATTACATAGAATTACCTGATACCCAAGAATGTTCGGAAGGTGAGTTCTTCTTGGGTAAAGTCATATGTGCCTATTTTTTAACATGCAGTTTTAGTATGTTAAAAGTAAATTAATGTAAATAAATACTTTATGATAATAACAGTACCAAATATTTTTATAACTGAGAAAAACAATGTATCCAAAACAGTTCAATGAAAGGCTATTGTCAATGGATTTATATTGCATTATTTGTTAGTTTGTGTATTTATTCTTTACTTGTAATCAAAGTTCTTCAATGCACTGGGAGAAAACTACATAGGAAAATGCACTAATAAACAAGTGAGAGTTACCATGTGCCAACTCACTAACTGGCAATAAAATAAATAAGTACAGTCACCTGCCAGGCATACCTTTCCCCATATCTCTTACCCACCACTTTTTGAAAAAAAAATTTTTTATGTCAGGTTCTTCCCACTTGGTGGTCTTCCTTTGGTGGTAAATTTAGCTGTTTAAGGAATCAACTTTTTATGATTGTGACAATACCTTTATCAACCTAAAAATTATGTTCTATTTATTCCCTGTTTTGATGTTGTGAGTCTTTTAGTTTATGAACACACTATGACTCCTTAGTGGCTCAAAAGAAGTCCATCTAACGGAGGCCCTGTGTCTAATATTATCCAAGATACAAAATAATGGAAATGTATACTCCAAAACAGCTCATGAATAGTTTGGCATCCAATGAGGCTATAAATAATGAGTAGTTAGATATATGGATTTTAAGTTCAGAAATAGGGTGAAATGGATTAGATAAGCCATAATTAGTATATTTTTCTTGTCTTATCACATCAATGATTTCTCTGTGTGTTATTTCACCTTCATTGGATTCAGGTGTTGAAGCCACAACTAAAGTTGCTTATCTCCTCCAGATATCTTTAGATATTTGCCAACTGGAAATTAAAGTCTAGCATGAAAGTTTTTAAAATTATTTTATCTTAATCTAGGATCAATGGAAAAGATCAACCAATAATGCTTTATTTTATTCACCACATTAAAGTAAATTCAATACTCTTACTAAATTCACTTTTCCAAAAAGTAGCATGGCTAAAAAAGACATGTGTTACCTAGCACAGATTAATCTGATATTCAATCTTAGAGTGGCCAAATTGCTGTAAGACATGGGAGAGTGGACTCATCATCCACCCCAATCTTAGAGTTAATTTGTTGGCATCCATAAATTCAGACACATTCTTAAAATGCATATTTAAAATATTTAATATGACATGAAATGACAACACTAAAATAATACTGTAATATATGTGATAGGTAGATAAATTTCTGTCTTTTACATTATGAAACAGACTTTTATTTTAGTGAAGGATTTATGTATTTTTAAAGCAAGGTTCAAAATTATGAATTTCAACTTAAATAAATTAGGGCATTTTTAAATGGAAACAACTCCCTCAAGATTCCAGATTACCAGAAACCACAATATTTAAAATACTTTGTTTAGCATGTAACCAAAACCCTTTTCACTAAATTATAATTTTTTAGAACTACATTCTTTCTTCAAATTACTTTCTAATTACTCAAAATATCACTTGCCTCAAAGATTACATCAGAACTTTTGAATTACAGGTAATAACCTTTAGACTATTAAATTAACCAACAAAAGGTACAACATTGTATGATGATCATCTTTTACGTTTTCAAATTGCATTATTTTCATGAGTTTTCTTAGGACCTGTGTTGCAACCCTTCAAGGCTGGGCCGGTCCATGGTATTTGTGCAGATGGAATAATGTTCACGGAGCCATTGGGATGTCTGACTGGTGGGCGAGCCACGCACACTACAAGCTGCTTGTCTATCTGCATGTGTCTGTATGGCATATGTCATGGCCCTTGCTCCCCAGCATGGCGCACATCCTGGCACCCGTCCCCTTGCTTGTCTCTCATCATCATTGCCCCCAGCAGGGGGTTCCTACCTGTTTAAGTACTAGAGGGGAACGAAGCCGGAAAAACTGCCGGAACATCACATAACATAATTCTGTGCATGTGAGCCCACTTCATATTATGGGAACAGTTTATCAGACCCAGTCTCAAGGCTATGAGAACACCGCTTCCCTTAGTTACCCAGATACCTGGGTGAGGAAGCCAGACTGCCTCCACTTACCTTACAGGACCCTACAAGTAAAATTCATCACCATAGCCCTGTATTCACTAATTTTTACAACAACCAGATGTACTCAACAATGTTATGTGATTGGTTCAGATTCTTTTAAAATTACAAAGAATTCCATCAGGTTAGCACAAGGTAATAAGACTGTATTGTAAATTTACATGTGGCAAAGGGCTAGAGCTAGAATAAAAAAAAGCATCACAAGAAGAGCAAATTCTAGGAACCAGATTCTCACCCCCACTCTCTCCAGGACTAAATGATCTTTTTTTTTTTTTTTTGAGTTCCTGGGTTTTGTTTTGTTTTGTTTGCATATCTTTTCTAATCTTCTCTCAATTGACTTACTCTGCTTACTCGCGCTTTATGGTAGTTCAAATATTTAACTTGAAGATGTGTTTATTCAATTTGAAAAGCAAATATTTACTGGGACAGACTATGTTCTAGCTATAGATGCCTTCATTTTGCCATGGCTCCAACTCTGCCTCATTTACTGTCAGTTTCTTTCTTTTTATTGTGGTTCTTATACAAACCTATTATATGCCTCTTTATGCTTCCAAATTTAAGTTCTCAAAAAAAAAAATCACTCCCTACTACAGAAGCTGCAAAATGTGGTACAAGGATCCTTCTAACTCTTCGGATCTATTTATTTTAAGCACACACACTGTCTAAAGATTTTTTTAAATTTCATTAAATCCCAAAATTAAAAAATTGAGAAACTTTTACCCCCCAAAAATCCTAACTTCTGCGACCACTTTGAAAACACAGAGGTTTTGGCAACACTAGACTTTTGTATTTTTTCAGAAAAAAATTACTTGCAGCTGATTGACTTAGGGAGCCCCCTAGACAGAGCTTGTGCTGTCCAGATTGCCACCAGTTCCAATTGTGTCCCACGCTACGCTGAGATTCTTTGGCCTTTTATCTTCATCTCCACGCCTCGAATCATTTTTGAGGAGAGCCTCTAAGCAGCAGAAAGGGTTCTGTTTGTTCCTCTGGTCTCCTTCAGTCTTTGCCATGGTCTGCGGGACCTCCGGGGCTCTCCCATTGAGGTGCCCTGGTCCCTCCCAGCACACGCAGCACTTCACAGCGTGGTGGCCAGCCCCTGGCTGAGCTTCCCTGCAACAAGACTCAGGACTCTTCAACCTCACAATAGTACGAAAAGGGATAAGCATCCCGTAGAAACTGTGTATTGAATTTTGAATTTTTGTCTTTTGTGGGGTGAGCGATATAGAATATGATACTTTCCCACTCTCTCATGATCCTGGATAGCACCAAGATGATTTCGCCCAACTGTAGGCTAATGTCAGTGTTCTGAGCATGCTGAAGGGAGGTTAGGTTAAGCTATAATGGTTAAGTGCATTTTTAACTTACGATATTTCAGCTTATGGTGGATTCATCAAGACGTAACCTCACTATAAGTCAAGGAACATTTGTATAGCTACCTAATTAACAGAAGCTACAGGTGATACAATTTTTCGTGCAGGAGGATAAAGACAGGCAGGCCAGTATATTAACCTATTTCATTTAAAAATAATGAAAACAAACTCGAATATGTTTAAATTTAAAAAATTCCAGCAGAAGAAGATTCAACACCTTTTATAAGTAATGTGGCTCAGAAGTCATACAACGCCTTTCGGGGCAACAACTCTGAACCCCAAGGGTGCGTCCATCCATCAGTGCACTCAGAGGATCGAGGGAAGTTGGAAGCCTGGTGACACTGTTCCAACAGTGCCCCTGAGCTCTCACCATGGTTTGAGAGCTGCCGAAACATAACTCACCAAAAATGTTTCGCCATGGAGAGCTGAGTTCACAGGCTGTTTCTGATCTCCTAGAGCAGAGTCAGCAAACTGCAACCCAGGGCCCCAGATCTGCCTGCTGCCTGTTTTTGTAAAGAAAGTTTTGTTGGAACACAGCCATGCCCATTTGTTTACCATTGTTTCTTGGCTGCTTTCACATTATAAGGTCAGAGCTGAGTAATTGTACAGCTACTGGCCCACAGAGACTAAAATATTTACTATCTGACATTTCACAGAAAAAGTTTGCCTATCTCTGTTCTAAAGACACAGCTAGATACCCAAAATATATTACACAGTGGCCCTTCTAATGCAGATTCTTCTTCCACCATTCTAAATTCTGCTTCATCTTAATTTAATTCCTTTATTTGACCTTGACTGAGGCAAAGAACTATACATGATATCATCAATAACATTTATTTACTGTGAAATCTGTTGGCAATCAATGGACAATGTCTTTCTGTAACTAAACCCTGCGAGTTTTATTTCATGCTAATCACATTCCCTGGGTAAGTATTTGAATCAAAATAAAAATCTTTTACAAATACATGCTTAGTTCTCTTAACAACTTAAATCCCATAAAAACTCCATTTATTTTAAAACTTGTTTTGATCACGGCAAATTTGACTCATTAAAACTCATACTGAAAAAGTGGAATTTTCTTTTATGCCCTCACAGAGCACATCACCGATAACATTTGTAATTCACTATAAATAGCATTTCTTTTAGAAATAATTGCCATTTTAGTAACGCTTGTTGTGATATTTCCCATCTTTACTAGTCCCCATGCCTCCCATTTTGCCAGCAAATGTGTATTCCGCTACAGACACGCACCTGGACAGCAGGCTGCGTTAGAATGAATGGAAAAGGAGGCTCAGCTTCAGTTAGCACAGGCTTTCGATACAGACTCTGTTAGAAACCTCCTCAGTGATCATTCCCCCCAAACATATAGGTCTCTTCTTTCATTAACTTCAGAGAATAAGAAGTACTTAAAATGAAAATGGAAATAAAATGCTTTACTTTATTTCAGCAATAACCAGCTAGACTATGTACTGGCTAGTTGTCTCCTGCATTAAAGACAGCAAA
>PVKM010042495.1:0-12792 GCA_004027735.1 Carollia perspicillata | reverse complement strand
CGAGCCTGTTTCTTCATCTGTGACTTGAAGCACATCATTTCTACTCACAGTGCTGGGATGCTGCGAAGATGAGCAGATCTCTATGTTAAGGACTTGAGTGGACTGAATGGCGCTTGGACAGTCAGTGCTTGTTAAAGAACGGCCATTAAGGGCAGTGAGAATCTGGAACCCACAGCAGGGGCAGAGAACTGAAGCTGAAAAGGGGAAGGTTGGGAAGACACTTCAACTGGAATGGTTACGAAAGATGGTTCTGTTATAAGCAAGAAAGAGAGGTGAGGAAGGAAGTTGAAGTGTATAGAATAAATGGCCTTGAAGGCCAAGATTGGAAGAGCTGAGGCAGGTGTGGAAAAAACTAGGCGCCAGACAGCCTGGACTCCCAGTCCAGGTCTGCCACCTGGTGCGGGAGAGGTCAGGCAGGCTGCGGTGGCACTGTGCCATTTCCCTTTGTCTGTGGAAGTGGAGACACAACATCTGCCTCGCATGGGGATCAAACCAGCTGAGTTGACGTGCACTGAAAACATGAGCGAGCGCCTGTGCAGACAAGCAGACAGTGGATAACGAGGCTCAGCAGGGCCTGCTGCATGCAGCTTGCTTCTCGAGGGGGTGACCTGCCCAGCATCCTGGTCTGGGCGGGGCGCCACTCCCCACGTGATGACAGGAGGCCCCCTCCTGCCAGCTGCACCCAAGGCTCCCTGCTCCTCCACCTAACTGGAATGCCGCCCTCCTTCCTTGTTTGCTCGACAAACTCCACCCCTCTCCTCCTTCCTCTTCAAAGGTCCCACTGCGCATTGTACAGCAGGCTCTCCACTAACGTCCTTTCACACAAGTTTCCTTGTAACGTTGATGAGATGCCGTGAGAACTTAACTCTTGTTTAATCAATTAGTCTCTAGTAAAACTGGTTTCGTTATACCTCGTTTCACCACAGTTCCAAGACCCTATCAAGGACATTAAGTGAGGACTTACTATGAGTATCTTCTCTGTAGTCCACTTTCTTATTATGTTGCCCTGGTATGTACCTTCCCCAGTGGATTGTGAGTAACCTCAGGGC
The DNA here is from genome assembly GCA_004027735.1 of Carollia perspicillata. Lineage (NCBI taxonomy): Eukaryota > Metazoa > Chordata > Mammalia > Chiroptera > Phyllostomidae > Carollia > Carollia perspicillata. The sequence continues at coordinate 11,743 of PVKM010042495.1, read as the reverse complement.
AAGGCCCGTATGGTAAGAGGCCCTTGTCTTTTGGTCCACGACAGCCATCATGTCCTAAGAACTTCCACCAGAATGCAAACTTCGACTTCCTGAGGAACACGGGCTCACGCGGGGCGAATCTCTAGCCTCCAGGCCTTCCTAACTAACTATTCCTGAGTTGAAGGTGATGCCTCACATCCATATCGAGTCCACAGAAGATGACTGCTCTTCCAGTGTCATCATCAAAAGGGAAAGAAATGATTGGGGGAGAGGCCCAGGACCTGATAAAAACAGCACAGCCTTTGTGAACCAGGGGGTTCTGGTTTGGAATTCTGCCGTGCTATGTACTGACTGTGGGAACATGGGCGAGCTACTTAACCTGTCCAAATCTCAGTCTCCTTATCTGTAAAGTCTCTTGTTATAGGTGTCTAATAAATAGTAGCCGTCAGGCTGCCCCGGTGGCCTACGTGCCTGGCTGGCTCTCATCCCATGGCAGAGAGAACCACTGAGGGTATCCGACACGCTGAGGCTTGATGAAAGAGATGTTTTAGGGAGATTCGGGTGGCAGTGGCAAGCAAGATGGATGAGGTGTGTCAGGAGGAGGCTGAACACAGGGTGACAAGAAGCTGTGACTCTGAACTGGTCATGTTAATGAAGGTGAACGATGGTGTGGATCACCTAAGACAGCCAGTGGCTTCAAGTAGCATCTTCATGTGGCTTTGGAGCGTGCTCCTGGCCTTGAATTCCAGGAAACCACACAAGAAACTAGCAGCTGGCTCAGAAGGATGAGGAAAACTCTCTAGTCAACCTGCCTTTGCAATTGCTCCAAGCTTAAGACCAACTAATGTTTCGCTGTAAACAGAAATAAATGTGTGGCCTCTGAAGAGAGAGTCTTCACTGGTTCTGACTTTCCAATTGTTTTGTTCTGGGGCAAAGAAAACCACCAAGGATTTGGGCATCAGTTTTCTCCTCCTCCTTTCAAGCTACTAGGGAGTTAGCTAACTGCATTCATCCACTCAACAATAATAAGTAAGCACCCACCATGTGCCCAGGCCCTGTGCGAAATTCTTTATTAACATCATTGTATTTAATCCCTACAACAATTCTATTGAAGAAATTGAGACTCAGAAAGTGAGGTGGCTAATTGAAGACATGAAGCTATTAATTAGCAGAGCCAGAATTTCAAGTCACATCTGCACGACACTCAGGCCCTGTTCTTATCAGCTAATTGTCCTACAGGAGCAGGAGAAAAATTACCAAGTTGCTGTAACTTCCTCAACTGAAGCAAAAGGCACATAAATAATGGTGAGCACATCAACATAACTTCCGAAGTACCTGCCTTTCTCCTAAGACCTTGCCTGTATTCTAGAATGCCATGATATATTCCCAAATTGAACTAAGCACTATACAAATACGACTTGATGCCAAACTCCTGAACTACACAAGCTGATCAAGGCCACTAAGCTCTCAATAACCCCAAGCGAGTCCCTATTCAAAGCCATAAAATATGGTAAAAGCTGCTCTTCAAAAACAGAGAAGAACTTGGTGTTTGTTATCGACCTGAGAGGGACAAACACCCCTCTACACTGGGTGGGGGGAAGAATGAAGACATAGTAATAAGCAAACTGTTCTACAAAACAGGTAGGTGAACAAAAAACCCTATGCAAGTTTGTCTTCAAAAGTGAAGGCAGCCCTAAAGAATTTGCAGGATACAGTTGAAACGGAAGAGGCACTGTCTCCACTCCCATTTTACGTGTAATCGTGCTGGAGAGCTAAGAGTCCAGCATCAGAGAGTTTAACGTGGTGTGGGTTAGTTAGGATGAAATTCGGAAAAGCTAAACATGCCATGTTTTACAAAGGTTTAGTCTTGTTTTAAAAATATCTAGATGTGAGTTTAAAGTTTTTCGTCTGTTCAAAAATCCTGTGAAGTCTCATGTTTGCATTAAAAACAGACAAGCCACAGAGAAGGCATGCACATTGCATTTTCTGGCCTATATTGTTTGTTTTTTTTGAAATCCAAGGCAGACCAAATTCTCAAGTCTCAAGGACTGTACCCGGCCAGGACAACAAAATGAAGAGTCTCCCGCTGTGGTGTGGCAGAAAGAACGCAGGAGACGCTGGTTCGAGGACTGGGTCTGCCACTCTGGGTGACCGAGCACGTCTCTGTCTCCGTTTCTGTAAGACACAAGGACTAGACTAGAACCTCAGCAAGTCCTTCCAGCTGTGTGACCCCTGGCCAGCCACAGGGACTTCCGGGTCTCTTTCTCTTCTGCGCAGTACAGGGTAAGAGCTAAATGATCCAATCCCTCCAGGTGGGCACCTCTGAAGCAGAACTGCCCCGCTGAGCTGTCCAGAAAGGGAAAGAAGGCAATGCTGACCAGGCTTCAGCAGGTCGCCTTGCTCTCGCTTGCCCGGCCTCCCTGGCCTTGGCACGGGGCTGGGGCACAGATGAAACCAGGAGCCTCATCCGGCGGGCTCATTTTTTCTAGCTACCATCATGTGCTTCACCCGGCTGTTGCCAGGGTAATCAGTTGTGCCAGCACAGAATCACAGAGGGGCAGAACACGTGGGAGACGGTAAGTCTTTCATGCAAATACACAGAAGTTAAACTTTAAACTTGTCCGCTCTGTACATGCACTTGTCCCTCCAGACCACTCCTTTCCACAAAGGGTAGGACCCACAACTAAGCAAGGTGTTCTCTCAGCAACTCTTGGCCACTGTTCTCCTTAACAGCTGCCGATGTTTAATGAGTGCCTACTACATACTAGGCACTTTTCCACACTACCTTGCTAAATAACACAGTGGGCAAGGTGATTACTATCTCCATGATACAGACGAGCTCCTGAAACACAGAGAAGTGATTTCCCTAAAGCCACACAGCAGCTTTTAAGTAGCAAAGTTGAGATTTGAACCCAGATGTCTGACTCCAAAGCCTATCTTATTTCAGCTAACACTTCCTCCTTGACATGTAAGGAAGTGACCTAGAGGTCATGTAACCAAAGCCTCTCACGGAGCAGGATTCTACTTCAGAACATGCCTGACTTGTTGGCTGCCTCCAGGGACAGGGCGCTCATCACCATGCTGGACTCCCTTCCCACTGCCCATCTGCCCTTTCTCTGCTGTTACTGTATGATTTCCTCTGATCCCTATGAATTCCATTCCCTGGACCTAACTTTGCTTGCTAGAAGAACTCCCCGAAGAGCGGTGCTGATCATTCCTCCACTGGGGCAAAACTCAGACATCAAAAACTCCCAGTGTCTTGTTCAGACATGTAGATGTCCTATCCTGTGTCTCACCAGTGAACTCAGAGGAAAACGTAGTTGTGTAGTTAAAAGAAACGAAAACAAGCCTAGATCTGGGACCCAAAGGCCTCCCTCTTTGGTTTCCAGGACACCCATCTCTCCTGTTCATCATCCCGTGATGCTCTGTCGCCTGTTCCGAGCTCCTCTTTGCTGAGCTCGTGGAGGCTGGTGTTGCCGCGAGTTCTGCCCCGTGTGCTCCTCTCTCTGCGCCCTCTCCTGCTGTGCCCTCGCCGTCCGGTGGCTAACAGCTTCCACGCTGGGATCTCAGGCCAGTTTCACGGTGCTGTCCTGAACCTCCCCACGCGCCAACGTGCTCTCCTGGAGTATCCGCCCAGATGTCCCGTGGGTCCCTAAGATTCACATCTCCAACCAAATGCATCACCTCCCCTTCTAAACGACTGCTCTTCTAGAGCTCCCCACAGAGAGAGGGGAGCCCAAATCGCTATGTTGTCAACACACACATCACCACAACCGGTAAGTTCCCAAGTCCCATGGATTCGCCTTCCTTGATATGTCCCAGATCTACCACAGCCATGGCCACCTTGGTTTAGGTACCATCCTTTCTCACTCAACTGGCTCACACTTCTCCATGGGCCTTGCACATGTGGGAAGACCTAGCCCACTGCCTGGAACCTACGGCACCCACTAAACAACTGTTTGAGTAGCTATCTTCTCCAGGGATAACAGGAAGCTCCATCCCACAAGGATGTGGACAGAGTTGGTGGGAACTCCTAGCACTGAACCCGGAACCTGTTGCGTACATAATAAACATTTAGTAAATTAGTCATTGAAGGTGAAAACCATGGCCTACTTCCCCTGCACTTCCATCCAGTACAAGGGTGACCTGAATGAACCAGAGAGAACCTCCTCAGGGTTAGGTGTGCTATTCTGGTAAGCACTGGAAAATGAAAAGTACAAACATCTCTCTCCGAGGAGCTTATAAGACAAAGCAAGTAGGCACAGCGGAAAGGGAATTAACCTTGGAGGCAGAGATCTACATTTGCATTCCCCTTTTCTGCTGTGTCTTTAAAAATAAAAACCAGTTGTTCTTGAATGACAAAATGCCCCCCAAAAAAGAAAAAGAGCAAGACCTCAACTTGCCTAGGGCCTTTTTTTTCTTTCCTCCTGTGAACCAGAGCTCTGCAGTGCTCTGTAAGACATACTATTTAATTGTAAAAAATATGTGGTTTTTGAACAGGATAGATCACATCAGACTGAACCTTCACTGGTTAACATTTCAGAGAATCTACAGCAGATGACAGCAGGCAAGTTCCAATCTCTGCTCCAACATACATCAGTAGAACATGTCAAAACCTAAATTAAAAGTTTCACTTGCTTTTTTTAAAAAAAGAAATAAATCCTTTCGTTGGCAGTCTCCCACTGATGACATGCAACAATCTTTGCATATGAAATCGGCTCATCCCCTGCCTCGCTGCTAACTTTGTAGATGTTCCAAAGCGTTTCTGGAGCAAATGATCTATTTGGACCAACGATGCCAAGCTGGGACCTGAGCCCTGAATGAGCTAAAACTACCAAATCAAGAAGAACGTGGCTTTGGAAGCTATTCTCCCCAAGCGTGGGGTTTCTTCTAGGCAAGGGAGTGATAAAGAATGTTGACTTTTTCCAGATGAACAAAGTTGAATGAAACCTCAAAATCCCACTGCAAGTTTCCGTTCTGAAAAACATGTTGCTGCCACAGAGGTTTCTGTCCCCCCTACTTCCTCTTCCCAAGCCTAAAAACTGCACCTGCCTTCCCAAAGTCCATGATTCCGACATGGGGCGACGGGTGTGTGTGACGTGCTGGGCACTGCGGGTACAGGGACAAGGCAGGTAGGCCCCCGTCCTGGAGGAGGTCATCGTTTGGTAGGAAGACTGGCACATTCACGACCAACCAAAATAAGACACAAAATGCTACGATCCATAAGCAAGGAACAAGTAAAGTAAAAGGAGAGCCTCCCTGGGGCAGAGGACAGAACAGGAAACACCCCTGAGCAAAGTATTTTGTCTGTTCCTCTATCACAGCCCTCAACTCACTGGACCAGAAACCTGTCCCATACCTGCCCTCCTCCCTGGAAGGTGAGCTCCATGGACAAAGGCCCCATGTCAGACAATGATTAATCCCTCCCAGCTGGCTCAAAGGAGTGCCTGCAGGTGTGTTCTCAAGGTGGCACAGAATACTGCGGGTCTGGGGGAAGTGGGACGGGCAGGCAGAGCTGGGGCGGTGTGGTGAGGCTGGGTGCTGTGCCGGCTGGGGCAGGAAGCTGAAGTTGTACTCAGCAGGCAACAGGGAGCTGCAGGAGGTTCTAAGGAGAGCCGTGAATGGACTGAGAATGTGTGTTACATTATTCTGACAGCCATTTAGAAAACAGACTGGAGCCAGGGCGACCAACTGAAGGCTGCTGCACTGGTTTAGATGAGTAAAAAGCCCGTGCAGGCCTGAGCACAGGCAGTGGGAGTGCAGCTGTAAAGCAAAGACCTAAAAAATAAACTGCAAAGCCCCCGGAGCATGGGTCCCTTCTCGATGCTCCCCCCAAGTGCCTGGCTTGCCCTCTGACTGCACGCTCCCTGCAGGTGGTGCCCATTTCTTCTTCATCACTCTGCCCCACACAACCCTACAGAGCAGGCTCAGAAAGCTGGCTTTTGTTTCCCCTCTGTCATGCTTTCAGTTCAACCCCAGTACTTCAGACACGGTGGTGCATTGGTGCATCCGCTTATTACTTCCCTGGGTCTGGACAGGAAGGAATGGGGGGCAGTTGACAGCAAGAGGAACTGAGCACACCCAAACAACAACAACACAGCACAGGTGCCTGGACAGAACAGCATCGGATTTTAAGATTCTGGGTCTGGAGAAACCAGTTTGGGCCCCATAAAAAAAACCCACAAAATTCAATACCATCAGCCCCAGTAGCAGGCTAAATTGCAGATAGATAATGGTGAGCTCTCCAAATGGGTAGTACTCACTTCCACAACCTGTTTAGCAATAAATGAGAGTGAGTTAGGAGAGACTGCGGTCCAAGGGTAAGCCGAGTCTTGAGTTATGTGGACCCTCCATGGAAAACGGGGGGCGCCTTTGAGATTTTCTCAGGAAAATGGCGACTGGAGGGGGAGGGCCAGGTGTGTGTTCGCTGTGGGAGTGAGGTGGGTAAGAGGAGAAGAGGAAGAGCAGACTGGACGCGAAAGCTCAGAAAGTAAAGTTCCTCTGGCTCAAAACTTGTCTTGAACTGCAAGCTTCACGGACAGTTCTTCCATTTCCTTTCACTCTTTTCTGCCTGCTGTGTGGCGCGTGGGAATATCAGCGACTTTACACAGGAGACTGCCACGTGGGGGCCTGGCACTGGAAGACCTGGCCACCAAGCCTGGCTTTGTCACTTACTAAGTGCACACAAGTCTGCAGACAAGTCTCTGAGCCTCAGTGTCCTCTCCCATAAAATGGAAATAATAGCAATAGCCATCTCTACCCACAGGGTCACAGGGAGAACTAACAGAGATAACGAACAGCTACATAGTAAGACTGTCAATAAAGGTGTTTGTCATTTTCTCTTGAACTGAAATAGTAAGAGAGGGGTTATACCCCAGGGTCTGACACACACCAAAACCAGTGTAAACTTCCACGAGCTGGAGAAATGCCAAGTTCCACGGCAGTTGGCTTTGACATTTCCTGAGTACAAGACGAGGTACATTTGCAGGTAACTCTGGGATGGCCTGGGCAAATACTCAGGAAAGTAACACACTTCTCACCAAAGGCTATAAAGTGGCCCTGAATCTGGCTCTGAAGCCATGTTGTTGGTGCCAGACAAGGTTTAATTGCTCCTGGCTAACTCAAACCAAAGCCATCTCTGCTTCCCCTTGAGGGCTCCTCTCCTCGCATCTGGTGCCACAACACAGTGGTATTTACATCTAGGAGATGGCAGAAGATGAGCTCTCTGAGATGATGTCACTGCAAGCAATTCTCAGAGCCACCCCTTTTGAGTGGAGATGGGCTCTCCAGACACACAGGAGCGTCCCTCCTGGATGAGCGAATCCCCGTACCCACCCTGGCTCATCCAATTGGGTCTGCAGCCAGCGCACAGCGGCTCCCATGTAAAAATTAACCAGCTGTTTGAAATTTGAAAATGTGGCCTGCCCGCCTCCAGTTGTTTGTTTGTTTCTTCTCTTTCCCCTTTCTCCTCCCAAGGAGAACATCATCAAGTGAGGTGGGGGAGAGGGCTTTGTGACTCACTTTGCTCAGACTGGCGCCACCCTTCTTCTCTGGACCTACTCTGACAATTTCCAGGTGTTGCCTAGGTTGGTTGGTTGGTTGGTTTGTTTGAAGAAACCCAGAGATTCATCAGTGTTCCAACTTGGAGAGTGAATTGTCTATAGAGTCAAGATTCATAGTCCTCAGACCAATGAGTACACGTGTCTTACTTATGCGGACTTCCACTGATTTTTAAAATCAGCCTGTGGGGCTGCCCTTGGCCTAAGCAAGAGCCAAGTGCAGTGTTTACACTTGCTGAATGAATAAATGGATGAATGATCGCTCTTTGAAAGAGGCAAACAGCTATTAATTACACGCAAAGACGCACACATACCACGGACTCCTGACCCCCATCCCTTCCCCTCTTCTAAGGCCCTTCCAGGTCTAGGAGTCTAATGCAATCATCTAGAAGCAAACTTTCTTTTCTTTTAGCCAAAGGGAAGCTAAGGTTACAATCCAGTTAAAACTTCCTGGGGTTTGTACTCCTGGGGAATTAACTCCTAATCCCTTCCCTCAGGTAATTAAAAGCAAGCAAGCAAACAAAATAAAACCTAATCAGCCACAAAGGTTTCCCTTTTCTACAGACTTTCCCTCATTCTGCTCTTCTGGCCCCAGGTGTCCCCAGGTGTTGTGAGCGAATCTACACCCCTGACCCCAGGTTTGTGTGAGAGGTGGTGAGGATGCAAAAAGGGCCCCAGGTGCCAGGGCTGCTTCCACCCCTCAACGCCCGCAAACCTGCTTTGCAGAGGCAATGGGAGATGGTGGAAAAGAACAACTCATGAGCCAGAGCTCCAATCTACCGCTAATTTGCCATGGGACCCTGGACAAGTCACTTCTTAGTTTTGAGCCATGGTTTCCTTATCTGCCAAATTTAAATATAATACATGCTGGATTCATTTGTTAGGCTAAATGTGAGAAGGCAAAGGAAGATGGCAAAAATAGGAAAGGTCTCAAAACTACACGATACTTGCGATACCTTCATTTGGTTCCTAACCCCTGGTTTTCCCCTCCAAGGTGGGGGCAGGGTGGCTTACTGTCTCTGCCCACTCTAAGGTACACCCTCCTTACCACCAGCCGCTAAATGGTTATACCCCAAAACGGAAGTGACACTTCCCTCTTCCTCTCCTGTCTACACCCAAGCCTCTGACAACTACCTGGGAGAGAGGGTCCACCGCCTTCTCTTCACAAAGGAAAAGGTTGCTCAGCATGGCAGAAAGAACTTGGTTCAGGAGGCTGAAGGGCCAGCTTCTTGTCCTGTCACTACTGAATCTCAGTATCCTCATCTGTCAAGTGGGAATGAGACCACCTGCCTTGTCTAGTTTTTTCAGGGCCCTGAGAAAGCAGGCATGGGAGGTCTGGTCTTAATATGATCTAGAAATAACGCTTGCCGGGCCCTGGACTCGCATGAGGGAGCCTTCTGGGAGATTCAAGAGGGGTGTGGAGGCTGAGGGAAGCGGAGGGCCACTACCTCCTCACCTCCACCACCTGGCCAGGGAGAGGCGGGAGGGAGTGGTGCCCAGGGATCAGGGCCTCCTCATCCCGTCCAGTGATGGCCTGGATGGGACAAGGATGTCATAGCTTCCCCCTGTTGAGAGGAACTCCTACCTAGATGAGTCTGACAATATCCACCTTGCTTCCTCACTCCCAGGAAGTACCAAGGGCCTTAACCGGAGAGAGACAGGTAGCTAGAGAAACTTAAGGGGACTGAAGGAGCAGAGAGAGAAGGGACTGAGTGAGGTGGGAGACAGAGAAATGAAGGTACAACCCGGCAGGGAGAGAAAGGTAAAGTAAAGAGCCAGGAGAACAGAAACAGAAAGAGTAGACAGACACACACAGAGATGAAGACAGATTGACAGTGCTGTGTCAGGAGGCAGGGAAGACAAAGGGGACCATCCGGTATTTTTAACTGGTCTGGCCTTTCAGAGACACCCAGTACCCCAAAGAAAAGCCTAAGGGGTGGGAGAAGGAGGCCTGAGCAAGCAGTGGCTCACGCCGGCCCCCTCCGCCCCAGCGCCCGGCCCCCTCCCTGGGTCCTGGCCCCCGCCCGGTCCCACCATCCCTCCCGGCCCATTCGCTCACCTGCCAGCGCCAGGATCTGGGCCTTGTGGAGCAGCAGCGCACCCCAGTCGCGGGGGGCGCGCGGGGGGCTCTCGGGCCCAGCGCCCAGCTCCTCCGGACCCCGGTACACAGCGTACACCTTCTGGTTGTCAAAATCCAGCCGTGAGCGGGGGCTGAAGTCGCGCACGCACGACACGGGCAGCGCGTAGCAGACGTTGTCCTCCAGGAACCGCACAAAGGCGTACATGGTGGGCGCCGGGGGGCGGGCCCGGGGCGGGCACTGAGGTGGGGACCCGGCTGGGGACAAGAGCTGCGCCTCCGGGCCGGGGGGGCGGGGACGGCTCCCCAACCCCCGGGTCCCCCCACTGTTATTGTTCCCGAAAGCACCGCTCTGCCAATCGGCTGCTTTGGCCTGGGCGCGGAAAAGAGAGGGAGGGGAATGGGGGGCGGGGGGCAGACGAGGGGGGTTTGGAAGCGCACTGCCACTTGCAAAGTCAGACCCGAGCAATCACAGCCGGAGCGCATTTCGAGTAGGGAGGGGAGAGGGCTGAGATTGAATTGCAATAATAATAATAATAACAACAACAACAACAACATTGCTGAAAAGAGTGCTTTGACTGAAAGTTGCTGCGGACAGGATTATATTGCTTCAACAATAGCACTGCAAAAGAAATTGCATTGCAACAACAGAAAAGGGCATTGCAAAGGAGAGGAGACAGTGTGGGAGAATGATGTGCGGGGGGAGGCAATCTTGTTTCAATCCCTAACTTTAAACTTGCACTTGCAAGAGAGCAAAATTTTGGAGTGTTTCAAATATTTTAGCCACTCCTCTCGGCCCTTATAGTTCTTTTTTTTTTCTCTCTCTCTCTTTTGCAAAACTGCCAGCTCCCGCTGCCAGATCTGGGGGCTGTTTCCACAGAGCTGCCAAACTAGTTCTGACCAGTACTGGGGCTTATCTGGGGTTTCCAGTTAGACCAGCTGGCTGGGCTGGCGGAAGGATAGTGGAGGGCTGCTCCCCGCCAGGGCAGCAGTGGCGTCCCCCTCCCCTGGAGTGAGTATCCCTCCACAACCTTCCCGTCTCTGAACTGGGACCGGTTGGAATGAAGTGGGAAGTGGAGGGGTGTTCTGAGGAAGCCAAGGTCAGGGCTAGCTGGGCATTTCTGGAGCACCTTGAACAGTTCAAGAGTGAGACTGTGAAATAGCAGCCTTTGCTCTGTTCCTAACGTCACAGGAGAAGGAGAAGTCCGGGAAGGTTTTAGGTGTTCCCAGAAAGAGGGCGCCTGGGTGCCACATTCGTGGGAAGGCCACCTCACATCGAAGGGGGTCAGCACCTTCGCAGGGACGCCTCTGGGAGGGTGGGTACACTTTGTATCAAATATGGCTACTTATATCCCCAGATAGAAGGAGTGCCTAGCTCAGACCTGGCACTTAAGAGAATCAATGAAATTTGGGTGAAAAATAATAAATAACAGTCCACATTCACCCAGCCATCCAGTCATTCACTCATTTATTCAGGCCACCAATATTCACTGCATTCGTACTGAACGCCAGATTCTGGGGTAGGTGCTGGAAGTGCAGACGGACAGGACAAGCACATGGATTCCTCCAAGTGTCAGTGTGGCGGAGCTGGGGCTTCCATGTTGGATCTCTGTGCAAAATTAGGTCACTGGATGAATAATACACCTTCCCTGTCCTCAAAACCCTTGTAATCTGGTCTTGGAATATGAAAAAGGTACTTATGTTATAGTGAGAAAATATTCTCATACAGGAATGCTTAATGGAAGTGGCAGTCTCAATTAAGTGTTATATATATTTTTTAATTCATGTTAATGAACTCAACCTGTAAGAAAAATCAAATGTACCAAAATGTTGACCATTAATAGTAATAGTGGTGGGTGATTTTGCTTACCATTGTGTTTTATATTTATAGATTTATATTTAACTATTTTCCACAGTAAGCAGGTATGACTTCATAATCAGAAAGCATTATCACTCTCTTTTAAAAGCACTATGCTTACATTTCAGATCAGCTACACTAGTGATGAAGTAGATAAACCAAAATCCCCCGGTTATTTTACTGTGATTTAGGAAACGTGTTATACAGATGAACCCCACCGACACACACCTTCCAGACCCAAATGCACAGGTCAGGTCAAGTTCCCTTAAA
>PVKM010042494.1:0-12797 GCA_004027735.1 Carollia perspicillata | reverse complement strand
TAGTTTCCTGGGGTGGATTCCTGGGTCATATAATATGTTGACAACTTATTGATGGAAAAAACAGGTTAATGATATTTTTTTACTAAATGATTGAATTAATTTTTAAAGTCCTTCCAGCAGTACATGAAAGTTCTGCTTTGCTTCCTTGTCAGTGGCAAGTAATCCTGCAGGTCAGTAAAAAGAGGCACGGCAGAAGGAGAAGGAAGGTCATCTCAGGTACATAAGAAGGAATGAGAATAAGCGCATGTGATGAGTTTGGAAGGAAACTGCAAATATACTGGTATGACACTAACTTAGAAACCTGTGGGAAAGTGGTGGGAGATGAGGCTGGAAGTGGGTGATGTGCTGAGGAGTTTGTCCCGTATTACAGAGGCAGGGAAGCAGGGAAGCAGGGAGGAGACAGCAGATCTACATTTCACAAGCCTTGCTGTGGCAGCCATGTGGAGGGTGAGGGGTGAGGCCCGACGCAGGGAGTTTAACTACTGTAACTCGGGAAGGTGAGGGAAGGCAGATGGGGATGGGTTCCGGAGGGGCTTAGACCAGAGTGAACGGTTTGGCCAGTTCTGCTGAATGTGGAGAAAGAGAGGAGAAGCAGAGTCTTGGTTTTTGCTAATGTTACTGTGTAAGTGATGATTTTATTCAATAAGTTGTGCAGTTCAAGAAGTTGTTTGAGGTCAGGATGGCAATAATAGAGCATGGAGCTAGTTTTAGACATGTAGCGTGTGAGATATCCACAGACCATTTAGTAGAGAGGCTCTGGGACTTGAACTTCAGAGAAAGGATGAGTGAGGCTGGGGATGTCCTCATGGTGTGAACATGAGGGTGTGGGTGGTGGTTGAAGCCCGGGGGGTGGATGCAACTGCCCATGGAGAATCTCTGGGTGAGGGATGCCTGGATGGGTAGGAGGAGAGCATATGGCCAAGCAGCCTGAGAGGGAGCAATCTGAGTAAGAAGTGAAACCGAGAAAATTAGGCCATGGAAGCTAAGGAGAAAGGGTCTGCGGGAGGAGAACCATGACTGGTGCCCCTTGCCCTCAGAAAACACCGAGTGAAATGACGAAGCGGTGCTTTGCGGGCAGCAGTTAGAAGAGAGGCACTTGGGGGTCAGGGCAAGCCGTGTTCCAGCCAGGGGAGCGCAGGGAGGGGAGGTGCCACGCCAGTGGCTTCAGAGCCAACACCGGGTGAGGAAGGAGAAAAGGCAACAGGTGAGGAGTGTTTTTAAATCTTTTTAAAATTATTTTTCAGTTGCAGTTGGTGTTCAATATTATATTAGTTTCAGGTGCACAGCACAATGATTAAACATTTATCTAACTTTTGAAGTGGTTTTCCCCCCATAAGTCTAGTACCCACCTGGCACCATACATAGTTACTACAATATTGTTAGTTATATTCTCTGTGCTGTACTTTACATCCCTGCGGCTATTTTGCAAGTTCTCACTTGTATATCTTAATTCCCCCACCTTTTTCACCCTGCCCCTCAACCCTCCTCCCATCTGGTAATCCTCAGTTTGTTCTCTGCATCTATGAGTTTGTTTCTGTTTGTTCATTTTTTTTAATTAGATTCTCTATATAAGTGAAATCATATGGCATTCATCTTTCTCTGTCTAATGGATTTCACTTAGCATTTATGGCCCCTGAGTCCATTCATGCTGTCACAAACGGCAAGATTTCATCCTTTTTATGGTTAAGTAATATTCCATTGTGTACATACACCACATCTTCATTTTGCAGTTGTCTGTTGATGGACACTGAGGTTTCTTTCATATCTTGGCTATTGTAAATAATGCTGCAGTGAACATAGGGATGCATGTTTAAAATGGTGTTTTTGATTTCTTCAGATAAATACCCAGAAGTGGGGTTGCTGGATCCTATGGTAGTTTTATTTTAAAAATTTTAAGGACTATTTCCCATAGTAACTGCATCAATTAGCAATCACACCAGCAGGGCACAATTGTTCCCCTTTCTCCACATCGTCGCCAACAGTTGTTTATTGACTTATTGATGACAGTGATTCTGACAGATGTGGTGATATCTCATTGTGGATTTAATTCGCTTTTCACCGATGATTAGTTATGTTGAGCATCTTTTTACATGTTTGTCTGTACGACTAAAGATGTAATGTGATATCTTTTCATTTGGACATCTGTATGTCCTCTTTGAGGAAATGTGTACTGAGGTCCTCTGCCTATGGGATTAATGGGATTGTTTGTTTGTTTTTTTTGCTGTTAAGTTGTATGAGTTTTTATATATCTTGGTATCAAGCCCTTTTAGGCTATATCATAAGCAAGTATCTTCTCCCAGTCAGTAGGTTACTTTTTTGTTTTGTTGATGGTTTCCTTTGCTGTGCAAAATCTTTTTAGTTTGATTTAGTTCAGTTTGTTTATTCTTTTTGTTACCCTTGCCAAGGAGACATATCCAAAAAATATTACTAAGAGCAATGTCAAATAATTTTATCGTCTATCTTTTTTTCTAAGAGTTTCATGGTTTCAGGCCTTACATTTAAGTCTTTAACTCATTTTGAGGTTATTCTTATATGTGGTGTAAAGAAGTGGTCCAGTTTCTTTTTCTTTTTCTTTTTCTTTTGCATGTCTCTGTCCAGTTTTCCCAATGCTGTTTGTTGAAGAGACTATGTTTACCCATATATTCTTGCCTCTTTTGTCATGGATTAATTGACCATGTGGTGTGAGTTTGTTTCTGAGCTCTCTATGCTGTTCCATTGCTCTGTGTGGTTTGTTTTTATACCAGTACCGTGCTGTTTTAATTATTTTAGCCTTATAGTCTAGTTTGCTATCAGGTAGTATGTATACCTCCAACTTTGTTCCTCTTTCTGAAGAGTGTTTTGGATATTCAGGGTCTTCTGTGGAGTGCTCTTTAACTTGGGAGTGAACGAAAGCCAAAAGCACATCAGGTTGAGTGGGATGAGGAATGAAAGAGGGAAGGATCTGTGTGTATAGTTAAGGTGGGAGATACTGTGTATAGTCCTGTAGAGAGGGCTGTCCGGTTCAGCGGAGGAGAGGAGAAGAATGCCCTTGAAATCTCAGCCCGAGGTGAGGAAAGGACCCAAGTCCTGGCGAACGGACTTAATGTTGAATAGGAGGAGGGTGCCCTTATCACTGAAAAGGGAGAAGTGGTGGGAAAAATTGGCACAGACTGATATATATTTGCAGGGATGAAGGTTTTCAGAGAACAAGAAATTTGCAAGTTCCTGGTTTTTGATAGATTCTTGCCTCTTAAGGCAAGAGGCAATTGATTTGATTAAGGAGGAAAATTAATGGTTAAGAAATACCCAAGTTATATTACACAGTTGTGGATACTTAGTTTGTCGACCTGCAAAATATAAAATAAAACAAAGTGTCTTTGAACAAATGTCAGTGGGCAAAAGCCTTAACCATGCCTCTGGAGAGAATCTCAAAGGAAATTGGAAGACTCTGTTTTGTACCATGCTGGGAAACAATTAAGTTGTATAACCTATGTATGCTTCTGTCCATCTTCTTTCTATATGGGTAGAAAATATTCCTTGTAGGTAGTGTTCACATGACCATAGTTTCCAAAATGGCTTCCTCTTGCTATCTTATGGTCAAAGAACTGTTACTGAAGAGAGAGAATGTATCTCAATTCGCTTCAGCCAAAGACCAGTGGAAACACACCTACAGTTGAGTTTATTATTCGCTGCCGCAAGGGTGCGTGGACATACTATGATACCATGGCGCGTCTCAGGAAGAGAGTGCTGGGCCTGTCATAGAATTGGGGTTTCAGTTGAAGAATTTCAGGGAGGATCTGAGGAAGCAGGGGGGCTGTCAGAAGGAAAGGCATTTCTATAACTGGGTATCTCATTAAATCTTACAGGGAGGGCAAACTAGACTGAGAAAAAAACTGTAACTGGTAAAGCAGTGGCAGCCACTCACTGAGCGGGAGAGGAGAATGGTACTGTGTAGATTCCACAGTGACCTTGTTTTTGTGTCACTTTATCGTAATCTCGTAGTGACTTTCTTTGACATAGATATTCGGTGAGATTATACGCCACAGGAGAACCCAGGTCTGGCTGTGAGTGTGAGACCCACTGGCAATGGCACTGAGTCTAGCTATGGATGGAAGAGCAGTTCTGGACTTCAAGGACTGCTTGATTTTTTCATCTGTAACTCCTACTTAACTCTCATTTTTAATGAGGTCTTACCCTTTCCTTGTTTTGCCAAGTGTGGTATTATCATGTATTACTAAGAGTTAAATAAACTCTCTCAATGTGTTATATCAACATATACACTTTTACTTTATGCTTTTCTCAGCCATATCAGTAGCATAAAATATACTTTCACTTGGAAAACATGGTTACGTTTCTGAGGAATGAGCAGAAAACAGAAGCTTCTTATGTTTATCCAGGTGGGAAGTGGTTGGAAATGGGGGCCTGCTTGGGGGTGGGGCGCTTTCAGAAGTATTTAAAGGGCAGAGTGGACGGAACTTGATGTCAGGATGTGCAGTATGCAGGGAATCAGGAGAATGAAGGGTGACGCCTAAGTGTCTGGCTGAGGAGTCTGAGTAGGAAGTGAGCAGTTCTGCAGGATGGGGAGGAAGGGAGCAGTGCCAAGTTGGCGGGGGAGTCACCAATCTCACACAAGAACCCGTCCAGTAGCCTGAGTCTGGCTGCGAGGAGGCTGATTGCTTCTAATCAATCTTGTAGGTGCCTGGTATCTAACAGAGTCATAATTTATTGTTGGGTTAACAACAGGAGTTGTAACTGCCTAAGGAACCAAAATCTTAAATGCTTTTGTCAGCACCCAGGCAGATCTCTCTCTGTAGGCAAATCTGTGTAAGTGACAAAATTACACTCAGGTTGTCTGATCTGGGTGGGGCTGTGACAAGGGAGGCTAGCCCAGGTATTGTGGTGGCTGTTGTTAGCAAGGCACGACATCTGTGCTGTATGGTTTTATGTGCCTAGTATGAAGAAACACACATTCTGCCTCCAAACCATGTCCTGAGCATCCATGCTGAAATGTTGTGTGCCAAGGATGCCAAAGTGGGTTTCATATCATGTCAGCACCTAGCACGTGAGCTGGCACATGGTAAGTGTTCAGTGCATTTTGTGAAGGGCTTAACAGTGGAGGGTCTATGAATTATTATTTGTGTCTCCTGGGGACGTGGAGAAGGGGTTGGCCCTGTCTAGCAGGAATCAGCCAGCCCTGGTTCAAAACTTTACAGAGCAGCGGACTGATGTGGGCATTTCAAATAGAAACATTACGAAGGGAGGAAGGGAGTGAAAGGGGATTAAAATTTATCTGTAACCACACAAACAAATGAAAAGACAGGCTTCCTTTACCTATTTTCATGCTGATATTCCAAACCCGTGTAAAGAGGCAAAATACTGACAGATGTAAAAGGCAGCTATCCTGGCTGACCTGTCCACTGCGCAGGCTCTAGGTCGATCAAGGAAATCTGACGTTAAATTTCTCCTGTTTCCTTTCCTTTTACCATTGCCTTTTCTCTTTGTATTGGGGAAGGCTTTTCTCTAGCTGACTTCTCTCTGCTCTTAATAAAAAGAAAAAAAGGAATCACCTTTTCTTGCTAAGGTTTCTCTTTTTTATTTCATTTTAATATTTTGGATCAGAACAAACAATTGAATTTTTATCATAGGTAAAATTAGTAAGAGGTAATTAATTACCCAATTACTCACATGCTTTTCAGTGTGTGAGTTGATTTCTCTATAAAGTTAAAGAAAACCATAATTGTTTATTTTTGCTCAATATACACACATGGTACATAGTTCTATTTTATTAAATTTATATCTATTTTGAAATTACGTGACAGTTTCCCAGATGATCACACTATGAAAAATGACTTAGAGAAATCTACAGAGAAGGGAAAAGATCTCTCAGTGGTGAAGGCTGGGCTGGACTTCCAGCTCCTGGTGTGGGTGAAGCGTCAAAGCCTGTGACTTGGTCGCTAGTTTCCTTGGACAGGGGCCCAATTAGACCTTTAAACTGAAGACACAGTTCCACCTTCTGACATTTCTGTGTGCTTGAGCTGTTACTGAATTGTTCATGTGTCTTTGGAAGTCTTTAAGTTCTCCAGTAATCAGGATTTCAAGAACATCCTGATAACAGTTACATATAATATATGTATTAATAAGTTTTCCTCAGGACTTCGCTTTCACTATTTTGCTTATTTTTGTTTTAAGCATTCATAGCATTTAAGGGCTGTATCATATACTTATATATATTAAGAATGAGACAATTGATATAGAAATAGAATTGTATATATAGAATATATATAGAATTATAGATATAGAATATATGTACAGTGAGTGAAAAAAATGGACTCTTTTTGAGTTAGATATCTTAAAGAAAATCTTAGAGTATTATCTTGTATGTCAACAAGTTGAGGTTAAAGAAATGGGTGACTTCTGAGTCTCCCAAAAGAAAAATTATGGTTTTTAAACATATAATTATGCTCATTCAGTGAACAAATATTTTTCAATATAATTTTGGAACATAAAATTAATGAACATTGACTCAGTAAACCAACTGACAGATAGTATAGTTTTTGTTTTCCTTAATAGAAGTTGAGCAGAAGACTGTGTTTGTAATGAACCCCTCATTTTAACTACTTAACATCCCTTGCCATTTAAATAGATATAGAAAAGGTTATCTATTTAAACTAATTTTATTTCTTAAAAGATTTCATTTATTTTTAGAGAGGGGGAAGGGAGAGAGAAAGAAACAGAGAGAAAGCAACATCAGTGTGTGAGAGCTACATCACTAGGTTGCCTCTCGCACACCCCTAACTGGGGTTCTGGCCCACAACCCAGGCATGTGCCCTGACTGGGAATCAAACCAGTGACTTTTCGGTTCACAGGCCAGAGCTCAAGCCACTGAGCCACACCAGCCAGGGCTAAACTAATTATTTCAAATCCACATTCTTTAATTAAGAAAAAATGCCTGCGTATATTTCTTTGAGCTGTCAACAACACTCTTCTTCCTTTTTGTGGTGCTTCATTAATTGAGTGAATGATTCTATAACTGAATATAATTTAGTCAGCTATGTGAAGATGTAGTGATTACCCTTTGATTAGGACTGGAATTTATAATTGGAAAGAGGAGGAAAATAGTTTAATTTCTGTACATGAATATATTATTTTGTGATATCATTATTTCTTCCAGATAAAATTTAAGAAATCAGTTAATAGACTTTGGAACTAGGAAGTCCTTTAAATTTAATCTGGTTCAACAACTCCATTTCATAGAAAATGATATTGAGGCCCAAAGCATAGAGGAATTATGCAGGGTGGCACTTTTGATCTGGGTTACAGACCCAGAGCTCTCTTGTCTCTTTGTCTAGTGCTTTTCACTCTACGATGCCTGCTATTCCTAAAACCGATCTAGATGCTGTAAAACACGGAGGGAGGGTGGGGAGGATGCCAGAGGAGAGGGACGTGAACCCCTTTCACAGTGGACCTCTGCAATTTAGGGGCCCACGTAATGGGACTCCAGCATTTGTGCTTCCGTGGTGGGGACATCACCCTAATAAGACTGATTTTTGCTTTTTAGGTGAGAGTTACGTGTGTGCGTCGAACGAACCATTTCGTAAAGTTGATTACACCAAAAATACTAATCCGAACTGGTCTGTGAACATCAAGGGCGGGACGACGCGCGCCGCAGCGTCTCCCTCCTCGGCGAAGAGTGAAGTGAAGGAAAGTAAGGATTTCATCAAACCCAAGTTAGTGACTGTGATCCGAAGTGGCGTGAAGCCTAGAAAAGCTGTGCGGATCCTTCTGAATAAGAAGACTGCTCATTCCTTTGAACAAGTCTTAACAGATATCACCGAAGCCATTAAACTAGACTCAGGAGTGGTCAAGAGGCTCTGCACACTGGATGGGAAGCAGGTGAGATGTCTCTAGCCCCCAGCTCCCTGTCTTGCTTTCCGACTCCCCTCGGCAGTTACGTGTTCAGCAGTTACGTGTTCGACGGTGTGAACCGTGCAGTCTGCTAGGTGTTCTTTCGGTCATCCTACTTGGGAGGGGTGTGGGGGCGGGTATGTGTTTGCCTTTGTCATGGAAAGTACAAGCAGCTCCCCTGTCTCTTTACCCAAATACGTCAGAAGTGCATATGGAGAAATCCATCCACACTTCTGGTGGTCCCCGGAAGGGAAATATAAACCACTGAGGGAAAAGTGTAAGTGGGATGTTCTTTAACAATAAGAACATCTGTTGACTAGTAGAGTCAGTAGGGGTGTGGGTAAGCCCTGGGGGTCAAAATTAAAGATATTTAATATTTTTAGAAAAACCTTTCATCCTCACTTGTGTATAATATGGGAAATGCATTGAAAAGAAAATACTTCCATAGGAATGTCCATATGAATTTCATAGAGAAGAATGGAGGCAATTAATCAGCATTCTGAAAAAAATACACAAATTACACAGGAAAATGCATGCCAAATTATGGTAACAATATACCGGGAAGTCTAATGGGCAAAAAAAAAAATGGGCAAATTGCAAGAACGCATGAATAGCAGTTACACAAACATCGAGTTTTGCCACAATCAGATTATCCTTCCTCAAAAGAAACATGTGGTTTCTGAAGGGTATTTTTTTCTCTAGTTACAATAAGGTTAAATTGTTTATATTTACATTGTATAAACATAGTTTCTAGCATTCAATTTGTTTCTTCATTTCATTTTGTTTCTTCTCTTGAAAATAATTTATTTTGAAGTGTTTGGCTCACATAGTGCTGAAAATGAATAATATGAAACACTGGAACAGTGTTTTCTGCGGGGGAAAGTAGTTTTCTAAGACTGGATCTAGTTACTGGGTTGCTTTATGATTCATTAACAAAATTTAGAAATAGTTCTAGAAAATTGCAGTAGGCTATAGTGAAGTTACGGCTTTTCTAATTAATTAAATGAATGATTAGAAGGAAGCCTGCCCCAATACAGGTTCATAGTATGACTGGAAATAGGTGCTTTTACAAGTAGAATAAAGAGCACAGTAAAACACAAAACTCCGTAAGATTTACTCTTCAAGTAAGGGGAAGTTAATTAGACTACAAGACAGGAGACTCGATAAGTTGAATACCTAATTCTTGGTGGACACAGGGAAGACAGTAACTATAGAAACAGATATTTAAGGTACCTAACAAAAGGAAAAGCAAAAATCATATATATGTATGTCAAATTAGATAATGTAAGTGTCACATAAACAGTACATGCAGATGAGATTTAAAAAATTGAAACTCAGTGCCCTGACTGGTGTGGCTCAGTGGGTTGGGTGTTGTCCCACAAAGCAAAAGGTCGCCAGTTGGCTTTCCAGTCAGGGTACATGGCTGGGTTTGGTCTCCAGCTGGGGCACGTATTAGAGGCAACCAATTGGTGATTTTCACCTCAGTATTTCTCCCCTCTCTTTCTGCTTCCTTTTCCCCTCTCTCTACAAATAAGTAAATAAAATCTTTAAAAATTTTTGAAAATCAAATTCAGAAATCTTCAAATGAATGTTCTACAGGGAAATCTTAAGTGAAATAAAGAAGTTGTGCATTGAAATATGCTAGTTGCTAGACGAAGTTGCAAATTGAAATAACACTCATTGAAATTTTATAGTTGTCCAAAAAATTATCTTCAGAAGGCTCCAGACTAGAAATATTTATAGGTAAAAATGTTAACTAAAGCACAAGCAACCCCGAATTATCAGCATATTAAAGAATAATGCACTGCTATGAGTAGGATTTGCGAGAGGAATGAGAGGGCGGCTCACTATTGAGAAACCTGTTGCCCGACCAGGGGGCTCAGTTGGAATGTCATCCCGTACACCAAAAAAGGTCGTGGGTTCGATCCCCGGTCAGAGCACATACCTGGGTTGCCCCTGTGGGGATGCACACAAGAGGCAACCAATTGCTGTCTCTCTGGAATCAATATACATATCCTCAGGTGAGGGTCAAAATTAATTAAATGATTTTAAAAAGAAACCATGTTAATACATGGGATCTAGAAGATAAAGTTATTGCGCATGTAATCCCAAGAAGATGTCACAGAAGGATTTGACAAAATACAAAATCTATGTTCACTTAGGGATTTAGCAGTAAAAATGGAAGGGGATTCTCTAACAGACTAAACAATCCTCTCTCAAAGAAAAAGTCTATGTTGGTGTTCAGATGAGATACTGGAAGTATTTCTATGATAATTAGGTCTAAGGTAAGGAAGCGTGATAGCACCGGTATTCAACATTCTTCTCTGCATTCTTCCTGATTTTTATTTATAGTTTAATTGCAATTTCAATAAGAATCTAAATGAGTTTTTGGGAAGTGGGAGGAGAGATACCTGAAAAAGTGATTTTAAAAGTTAATCTGGAAAAATAGGCAGAAAATTTTTGGAAATAATGATTAACAGGCTCTTGTGCTACCAGATATTAAATCACCATTCTCATACTATACCAAAAATAAATTCCAGGTGTTTTAAAAATATGGATGTCAAAATGAAACAAAAGAGCTAAAGGAAAAGATGTCAATAGATATGTTGAAATGGGAAAGGATTTTCTAAGCATAAAAGTAGTGGGAAGATCACAAAGGAAAAGGTTGGTTACAACATAATAACCAAAACATTCTAGATATCACAGCAAGGGTATGTACTTTTATATTGTTGTAGTAGTTTAAGATAAAAAAGAATACTACAATGGGGAGATGAATCAAAGCTCAAACAGACTATTTGAAAGGTAGAATTATAAATACTAAGTATAAAAAAGTTCAGTATCACTAAATATGCATTAAAGCAATGAGATATTAATATTTAGAATTGACATGTTTTTGAAAAAGAAAATGTCCATTATTTTTCAATAGGCAATGAATTGGCATTCTCACAGAATGATGGAAGTGTAAATTTCATATTCTTCATGGAAAGCAGTTGGTTTTCAACTATACAAATGTTCTTACTTTTTGAATAAATATATTAACTTACAGGGATTTCTCCTAAATAACCTGAGATGCAAACATACTTATGCATGAGAATTCATCCCAGCAATACTAGCAAAAGATTGGAAAAAATTTAAAATCCCTAAAGTAGAAAACAGTTAAATATATTACCATACAAATTCATAGGAGTGGCCAATGAAAATTATTTTGGGGTGACTATGAAGACATGGGATAATGTTAAGTGAAAAAAGCAAGAAAAAAAACAACCTCTGTAGTATGGTTTCAGTTTTGTGTGAAGAAAGAAAAGGAAAGTAGAGGAAGAATTTTTTAAAACACTAGTTCAGAAGGAAACACCATTATAGTTGCCATCAGAAATCCAGTACTTGCTGTTCTGATTTCTGCTACTTTTCCCTTGTGTCTATTTAAAAAGCAAAAACGCAAGCACTGAGAAAGAAAATGAAGACGGATTTCAATCAGATTGTTTAAATTAAAACAATGTGACTTAATCCTTGAAATTTTGGCATGTGGCTATAAAATGTTACAAGCATCACTTTTGACACTGTCTATGTCTAAAATTATTTCTCCTGTGGAAACAAAAGAGACACTCTTAAACTTTCTAATAAAACTTCTTTGGAAAAATTAATATATTTTATTTTTAATAGACACAACTTCGGATCTTGTATTTTCAGAGTGCCAGGTGTCCCTCAAAGCTGTAGTTTTCTTGCCACGGATTCAACATCTGTGCTGTAGGTGGACTTGCTGTTTCATCTGTTTTGTAGTTGATATTTATTATAAAGGAGACATTAAATCTTGCTTCGACATAGCATGGAGATTTGCCTTATGCTTAAGAGTAATGCAAATCTTTAAATGGGAGGTGTTCATTCCAATTTTATTTTATAAATTGATTTTTTATGAGTATGTAAAACTATTGGCTTTCTGAAAATTATCAAGAAAAGCACAGCTTTGCTTGGTTGAAGAGAGAGGAATGAGAAAAAAACTATGATCTGTTAATGAGTTGCTCCTGCACAAAAGTTTAGGCCATCTGCCTCAGCTTTTATGTTCCTTCCTGCTCAGATTTGTTGTTTTCATCCTAAATCAATCTGATGTTCAACAATTCATAGGCAGTTCATTACCAGCAGGCACTGATTCCATCCTGACACCAGTGTTAGAGTTTTAAGGGACATGTGCCAGTGGCGTTTATGCTGGTAACACAATGTCCCTTGAATCTTCTCTTCTGTCAGATGGATGGTCATGTCTTCTTGTAGTGCTGACTCCATTGACAGGGTCTGACTCGGTTAGTAGTACAGCTGACTCATATATTTTATAGCTCTTGTAAGTTGCTTCAAATGAGAGCAAGTTTTGGGATTTTATCCGTGTTAACTCTTGGGTTTTCTTTAATGTAGAGCAGTGGTTCTCAACCAGGTGCATTTTTCCTGTTGGGGACAGTTGGCAGTGTTTGGAGTCATGTTTTGATGTCATGACTGGGGACAAGGCTGCTACTGGCATGTAGTAGGTAGAGGCCAGGGATGCTGCTCATCATCCCACAGTACACAGGGCAGACACAGCATCATTCTTTGGAATCCAGGCATTAACAGTGCTGAGATTCAGGAAATCAGGTGTTAAGTAAGTGAAATGATTGAAAAGGAAATGATACTTGTTTGAATATTAACTTTATCAATTAGGCCACATGCTAAACTTTATTTCAGTACTTACAGATTTTCTCATAGCCTGTCCACTTTTTATCTAATTGAGGCAGGTGTCCTAGAATGTCAGGGTTTATAGTCTTTATTTTCCTGGATTTCTCCTTATTTGTCTTGGTTGTGTGAGGCTTGTGTGCAGTTGGGTTGGGTGGTACAGCTTCACAGAAGGTTGAATGAAGACATCCCAAGTGGTTTGACATGTATTGAAAGAGAAG
>PVKM010042493.1:0-12796 GCA_004027735.1 Carollia perspicillata | reverse complement strand
CATCCCTATAATTTGGATATTGGAATGTTTTGGTTTCTCCCAGAGGTTTGTAAGACTCTTTTCACTTTTTTGAATTCTTGTTTCTTCATTCTGTTCTGGTTGGATGTTTATTTCTTCCTTTTGTTCCAAATTGTTGCTTTGAGTTCTGGTTTCCTTCCTGTCACTGTTGGTTCCCTAAATATTTTGCTTTATTTAATTTGGGGTATTTTTCATATTTTTTTCCATTTTTGACCAAGCTCAATCAGTTCCATGAGCATTTTGATTACTAGAGCTTTAAATTCTCCATCAGATAGGTTGGCTGTCTCCTTATTGCTTAGTTATCTTTCTGAGGTTTTGCTCTGTTCTTTCATTTGGGCCATATTTCTTTGTCTCTGCACACCTGTCTCGTTGATCTGGTTGATTTTTTCTTTAATTCCTTGATTGTCATAGTTGTTGATTTTTCTGGTGCTTCTGGTTGTTTATTGATTTCATATTGGTACTTATCCTCCTTCTGGTTGTGCAAACAAATGAAGGGTTTCTACCTATACCTCCATCTTGGCCAGAACTTGATGTAGTTATTCTTTTTAATAGCTCTGCTTTTTAAACCTGGTTCCAACATTACTAATTGGATGATCCTGAATAAGCTGCTTAAATCTACTGAACTGATGCTATCTCTTCCACTAAATACAGATACTAGATCTTCACAGGCTTCCTAAGTAGATTAAGGAAGATAAAAATTCAGTACTGGTTCTCACTTAGTACATGCTCCACAATGTAAGGCATTGGGAAAGGAACAAGACCCCCAGTTTGAAGATTCATGAGAAGAAGGTGGAGTAAAAGGGTTGTTGATAAAAAGACTAAAAATATGTAAACACTGTAAAAGTACCACTGTTTAATAATACCCGTTTTTTATATTTTTACTGTTGTTCAAATACAATTGCCTTAATTTTCACCCCATCATGCATGCCCTGTCCCACCCATCCCCACCTCCCACTCTCAAACACACCCATTTTGGCTTTGTCCATGTGTCCTTCATACATGTTCCTTGATGTCCCCCTTCCCAATTATCTTCTATCATCCCTCTCTCCACTCCTCTCTGGTTACTGTCTGATTGTTCCTTATTTTAATGTCTTTGGTTGTATTTTGCTTCCTTGTTTGCTTTGTTTTTTAGGTTCCATTTATAGGTGAGATCATATGGTATTCACTGCCTGGCTTGTTTCACTTGGATAATGCTCTCCAATTCTATCAATGCTGCCACGAATAATAGAAGCTCCTTCTTTCTTTCTGCTGCATAGAATTCAATTGTGTACATGCACCACAGTTTTTTGTTCCATTCATTTAGAGATGGGCACTTAGGTTGCTTCCAACACTTGGCTATTGTAAATTGTGCTGCTATAAACAATGGGGTGCATAGGTTCTTTTCGATTGGTGTTTCAGGGCTCTTAGGGTATAATCTGAACAGTGGAAATGCTGGGTCAAAAGGCAGTTCCATTTTTACTTTTCTGAGGAAATTCCATACTGTTTTCCATAGTGGTTGCACCAGTATGCATTCACATTAACAGTATACTAAGGTCCACTTTTCTCCACATCCTCTCCAACACTTGTTTGTTGGTTTGTTTATGATGGCCATTCTGACTGGTGTGAAGTGGTATCTCATTGTGGTTTTAATGTACATCTCTCTGATGGATAGTGATACTGAGCATTCTTTCATATGTATTTGAACCCTCAATATGTCCTCCTTGGAGAAGTGTCTGTTTAGGTCCCTTGCCCATGTTTTAATTGGGTTGTTTGTCTTCCTGAAGTGGAGTCATGGGAGTTCTTTGTGTATTTTGGAGATCAAAGTCTTGTCTGAGATGTCATTGGTGAATATATTTTTCCAAAGAGTTAGTTCTCTTCTCATTTTGCTAATGTCTTCTTTAGCTGTACAGAAGGCTTTTTTTACTTTGATGAGGTCCCATTTGTTTATTCTTTCCTTTATCTTGCTTTCTCTAGCACACATATCAGTGAAAATATTGCTGTGTGGAATATCTAATATTTTCCCGCCTATGTTCTCCTCTAAGATTTATGTGGTATTATGAGTTATATTTAAGTATCTTATCCATCTTGATTTTATTTTTTATATTGTGTAAGTTGGTTGTTGAGTTTCATTTTCTTGCATGTAGCTATCCACATGTCCCAACACTATTTGTTGAAGAGTTTGTTTTTACTCCATTTTATACTGCTATCCCCTTTGTTGAATATTAATTGACAATAGAGACTTGGGTTTATTTCCAGGCTCTCTCTTCAGTTCTATAGTTCTGTGTGTCTATGTCTATGTCAGTACATGCTGTTTTTATTATAGCAGCCTTGTAATATAGTTTGATATCAGGTATTGTTGTCCCTCTACTGTTCTCTTCTTTTTTAAATTTTTATTAATATTTTAACACAGTTGTCTCCACTTTCCCACAAGCACTTTCTCCCACCCTACCCACCCCCACCTCCTACCCTCAATCCTACCTACCTTTGACTTTGTCCATGGGCACTTTATACATGTTCATTGACAACCTTTTCCATTCTTTCCCCCATTACTTCCCTCTCCCAGCCCCTCTGGTTACTGTCAGCTTGTTCTTGAGTCCAATGTCTCTTTTTATATTTTACTTCCTCATCAGTCTTATTAATTTTGTTTCATTTATAGGTGAGATCATATGGTGTTTGTCTTTCACCACCTGGCTTCTCTTAGGGTAAAGCTCTCCAATTCCATCTATGTCGTTGCGAAGGATAGGAGCTCCTTCTTTGTTCCTGCTGCAGAGTATTCCATTGTGTAAATGTACCATGGTTTTTTGTTCCACTCATTTAGTGATGGGCACCTAGGCTACTTCCAGCATTGGCTATTGTATATTATGCTGCTATGAATATTGTGGTGTATAGGGTCTTTTGAATTAGTGTTTCTAGATACATAGGGTATAATCCCAACTGTGGAATTCCTGGGTCAAAAGGCATTCAAATTTTAGATTTTTTGAGGAAATTCCATACTGTTTTCCTCATTGGCTTCACCAGTCTGCATTTTCACCAACAACGTACTAGCATTCACTTTTCTCCCCCACCTCACCAATAAAAGTTTTTTGGTGATTTGTTTATGATGGCCCTTCTCACCAGTGTGAATTGGTATCTCATTGTGGTTTTAATTTTCATCTCTCTGATGGCTAGTGATGCTGAACATTTTTTCATATGACTGTGCCCTCTGTTTGTCTTCTGTTCAGGTCCTTCGCCCATTTTTTAATTAGGTTGTTTATCTTCCTAGAATAGAGTCATGTGAGTTCTTTATACATTTTGGAGATCAAAACCCTTGTCTGAGGTGTCATTGGTGAATATATTTTCCTCAAGACTTGGTTCCCTTTTCATTTTGCTAATGTCTTCTTTAGCCATGCAGAAGCTTTTTCTTTAATGAAGTCCCATTTGTTTATTCTTTCATTTATGTCCCTTGCTCTAAGGGACATGTCATTGAAAATATTCCTGCATAGAATATATGAGATTTCCCTGACTATGTTCTCCTCTATGACTTTTATGGTATGGTGACTTATATTTAATTTTTTACCTATCTTGAGTTCATTTCTGTATATAGTGTAAATTGGTGGTCAAATTTCATCTTGAATGTAGCTGTCCATATCTTCCAGCACCATTTGTTGAAGAAGCTATTTTGATTCCATTTTATGTTTTTGCCTCTTTGTCAATAATTATATTTTTTCTTTAAATTTTGCCATTTTAATTATGATGTGTCTTGAAGTGGGTCTCTTTTGGTTCCTCTTGTTTGGGACCCCTCTCTGCTTCCTGGACTCATGTGGCTTCTCTCATCAAATTAGGGAAGTTTTCCATCATTACTTTTCAAACACAGTTTCTATCCTTTGCTCTTTTTCTTTCCCTTCTAGTATGCCTATTATATGAATATTATTCCATTTCATGCCATCCTTCATTTTCCTTATCCCCTCTGCATTCGATAATTTTTTCCCTTTTCTTGCCCTTTTTGGATGTTTTTTTCTGCCTTATCCTCCAGCTTGCTCTTTCCATCCTCTGCTTAATTGAGCCTGCTTTGATTCCTTCTACTGTGTTCTTTAATTCAGAAATTAAATTAATTTTCTCTTGGCCCTTGTTTATTGTTTCTACGTTCTTTTTTAGGCTGATATGATATGTACTCCAGCCTGTGAAGTCCGTGTATTGTGGCCACAATGACCAATTTCACACAGACTAAACAAGTCCTGTGGAGGAAAAGAAACAGCATGGCCACTGTCTAAGTGAGAGAGAGGGCCCTGACCCCTGCCTGGACAGGCTTTTATTGCTTTTCTGGGTACATTACATTGAGGATGATCCTCATTTACTATGCACAAGTGCACTGTAGGTGATTACCTTTTACAGATAGCAAAGGAAAGAATGTTGCTAATTACTTCAAAGAGAAGGATGTTACAGATCAAGGGGGAAAGTGGTTGAACTGGTTACACTCTATACTTGGGAGTTTTAGCACAGACTTTAAGAAGTTACTTTAGAGATATGCAGTAAGCATTTGCTGCCTTAATCCAGGGTGAGGGAGTTTTAGCAAAAGCAAGCCTCATAGCAGCCTAGATACGATGCAAGCCTGATTCTCCACGGGAGAACCTATCCATGGGCATGGCTCCTGTGTGCTAGACCTCACTCCCCATTGGCCTTTCTGAGTGGGGGCTGGGCTACATTCCGACACCACACAAAACAGTTCCCTGTACTGATATATTTTGAAGTAAATTCCTAGAGTTTCCCTGTAGTTTTTAGTAATTCACACTGAGCTCATTGATCTTCCATTATTTTGAACTCAATATCTGATAGTTGTCTTGAATCGATTTCTTGTAGCATTCTTTTTGTGGATTCTTTCTTTTCTTTTGATTCGGTATTGTTTCTCTGTCTTCCCATTATTTGCGACACTCTTCTTGTTTTCTTCTGCTTCTTAAATTGATCTGTTTTGATTTTCTGACTTTTTGGTGTGAACTTCTATGGCAGAAGGCCTATGAGATTCAGTGTTACAGTCTCCTTGATCACCTGAATTTAATAATCTTGGGATGCCCTTATGACTTTTATGCTGGTTCTCTGAATATAATTGTGTTTTGATTGTTGTTGGTTCTTTTTTGGTGTATCCTTCCCTCCAGCTGGTTGATGGAGGATCACTCCACCCACCATGTGTTGTGTGCTGTTGTGCAGGTGATGCCAGAACAAAACCACAAAGCCCAGGAAAAGAAACCCACACTCACAAATATAACTCCCTCCCATAATCCCACTATCAACAGTAAATGAACCAGTATTATTAAGGGTGCAATGAGATTAAGACTATTATAAGAGAGGAGACCCAGTATGAGATAACCTAATGAAAGGAAAATAATTTTGAGAGGGTAGAGGGAGGAGCGCTAATAAGAGTTGGGAGTTGGAGCAAAGAAAAGATAGAAGGTAAAATTTATCTCATAAAAAAAGGGAATGAAGATTGTGGAATAGGGTATGAGAAAAGAAGTGTATAATATTAAGTTTAAACAGAAATTAAAGTAATATAAAATAAAATAATCTGAGTGAGAGAAAGAAGAAGGAAGGGAAAATAATCAATAATAAAAAATATAGGAGCCAAACTGGAGAGAAAGATACACCACAGAACTATCAACAACAAACAAGGTAAAATTAATATAGGTGGTATTGGAATAAGAGAGGAAAAAGAAACAAAGAAAAGTCTAAGAGATTTTAGAGGAATGGGAAGTGATTTTGAAATGATAGAAGGAGGGGGAATACTAAGAGTGAAGAACAAAAACCAGACTGAGAGAGGAAAAAATTAAAATTTGGGATGTAAGTAAAAAGAAAAAAGAAAAATGTAGAATAAAGAAAAATAAAAGGGAAGGATGAAAAAGAAACAGAAGAAAGACAAAAAAGGAAAAAACAGACTAAGATGGCAAAATTAAAATATGAAATGACAAAAAAGAGTAGGAGAGGATACCAGTAAAATTTAGTATTTGAAATACAGAATTAGAGAGACTCTAATGGTAAAATTGAATAATCAATGCAAAAACAGCTACCCTACCCACAACCAATTAGCAAAGTTTGTTTAAGGTGGAGAGAATAAGTGGGAATTTTAAGAGCAGGGAGAAAGGATGTGAGAGAAAGAAAATTGGTTTTGTGTGTCTGGATGGGGAAGAAATAATAAGAGTGCAGAATGGAAACATGTAGCTAGAGGGAAACAAAATTTGAAATGAAAATATTGCAAAGAAAGGGGAAAGTAAAACTGGCTAAGAGAAGGGAGGGAGAAAATATGTGAATTAAAATACAATATAGTATAAAATTTAGTGACAATATGTACAAACTTGCTGGACAAGAAATTAATGTTAAAAAGTTATGTAGGAAAGAAAATATCACATATCATGTAGAAAATCATAGTGGTTTCATCTCGGTAGTCCCTTGTATTTACCACTATTTTTTCTTTCTATATCTGCTTCTGTTGATGTCAGATGTTGACTTCATCTTACCTTAGGCAGTCTGTTTGACACTTCCACAGACCTGCTGTCCTTAGCTGTCTCCTTCGATTGCCAGGCTGGTCACTCTGCACTCAGCAGTCAGGTTTAAGCACCAGAGGGCAGGGCAAAATCCCTCCTGGGATGAGAACTACTGTTTCCCCTTAGGCTGCTACAGCTCAGAGGGGAGTGGCCAGGCTGAGAAGGAAGGTTGCTATATTTTGGTGTTGGTTCAGCACCAGGATCCCAGTAGCTACTCTCTCATTCCTCTGCCCAGGGCTTCTGTCCTCAGTCTCTCCTTAAATCTCTCCAGTCCACTCTTCCCTCTTTTGCCAGGGATCTACTGTCTCTGATTATCTGCAGTCAGCAGTAAGGCTTAAGCACCACAGGACCAGGTCAGATACCCTCCTGGGGTGGGGCTATTGTTCCCCCTCAGTCTACTGTTGCTCTGAGGGGAAGGGTCTACCAGAGCATGATGGCTGCTGCTGTCTGGGGTATGACTCAGCACCAGGATCCCAGCATTTGTTCTCTCAGTTCTTTCCCCCAAGCTTCATTCCTTAGTTTCTCCTTAGGTATCACCAGCCCACCATGCCCCCACCTTTTCCAGAGCCCTGGATAAGTGGCTGCAAATGAAAATTAGTGCATTGGCCCTTTAAATGGCTCTTGTGTCTCCACCCATCTGCTTCTGCAATCCTGCTGCTTTTTACTGCTGGTTGTTATCTGTATACTTTTTGGGCTCTGGTGTTCTAGTCTGGGAATCCTGGCTTAGGGTTTAGGCCCGATTCTTCTTGGGGGATCTAACCAGCCGCTTAATTATCCCTCCAACACTGCCACCTGTGGGCACCAAGATTTCCCTCTTGAGTCTGTACCACACCCCTTACCGTATAGGTTGTGTCAAAGCTGGTTCTTCTGTCTGTCCAAAATTATACCTATAAACTTTGTTCTTCTTTCTCAAAATTGCCACAGCTATGCAGGGTCAGTTACAGTTCCATATAAATTTTTGAAAGGTTTGTTCTATATCTGTGAAATGTGTTTTTGGTTTTTTAATAGGGGTTGCATTGAATCTGTAAATTTCTTTGAGTAATTACGACATGTTGATGATGTTGTTTCTACCAATCCATGAATGCGGTACATGCTTCCGTTTATTTGTGTCTTCCTTAAGTTCTTCAGTGTTGTGTAGTTTTTCTGATTATAGGTCTTGCACCTTCTTGGTAAGGTTTATTCCTAAGTACTTCGTGTTTCTTGTTACTATAGCAAAGGGTACTTTTTTTCCTGATTTCTTATACTGGCCTTTCATTGTTGGTGTATAAAAATGCCTTTGCTTTGTGAATATTGACTTTGAACAATGCTATTTTGCCAAATTTGCTTATTAGGTTGAGTAGTATTTTTAGTGGAGTCTATAGGATTTTCCATGTATGCTATCATGTCATCTGCAGTGACAGTTTTGCTTCCACTTTTCCAACCTGGATGCCTTTTATTTTGCTTTCTTCTCTCATTACTGTGGCTAGGACTTCCAGTACTATATTGAAGTGGTGAAAGTGGACATCCTTGTCTTGTTCCTGATCTTAGTGGGAAAGTTTTTAGTTTTGCTCATTGAATATGATGTTGGCTCTAAGTTTCTCATATATGACCTTTATCATGTTGAGGAATTCTCCCTCTTTAGGGGAAACCCACTTTGCTGAGTGTTTTATCATAAATGGGTGCTGTACTTTATCAAGTGCTTTTTTTGCATCTATTGATATGATCATGTGACTTTTTTCTTTCCTTTTATGTGATGTACTCTGTTTATTGATTTGAGAATATTGTACCATTCTTGCATCCCTGGGCTGAATCCCATTTGATCATGATGTATAATATTTTTAGTGTATTGCTGGATGCAATTTTCTAATATTTTGTTGAGGGTTTTGACATCTATGTTCATCAGTGATATTGGCCTATAATTTTCTTTCTTGGTTCTAATACAGTGATCCCTCACCTATCATGGGAATTATGTTCCAGAGACGCCCATGATAGGTGAAAATCCACGCACGAAGTAGAGGCATTGTATTTATTTTATTATTTATATATTTTTAAGGCTTTATAAACCCTTCCCACACTACTACAAACCTTTCCCACTCTCTTATTAACTTTTCCCACACTCTTATAAATACTTCATATGCTCTTAAACACTTTCTACACTCTTAAACCTACATAATTTAACATTTAAAATTCTATATGTGTACTCACCAGTGAAGTATACTACGACTTGAATGATGAAGATCATGAATTATGTAGCTGTGCAGTGCTGATGGCGATGACAGTGATGACGATGAGATGGATGTACTGCACAGCCAAGAAGAGCATTACAGCTCTTCTGAAGGCACCACTTCAGACACTTCATCAGGTGGTGCAGTATCTTCACCTTGGGCTGTAACTTCTATGTCTGCTAATGGCATAGGTGTAACTGATCTCTTCGTCTGAGTGATGAACATGGTTAGGGGGAGATGCTGGCCCCTCTTTTTATCCAAAGAGGCAGCTTCTCCATGCAGAGAAACACTTTTGAGTCCAAAGCATCTCTGAAACTTGTCAAACCAGCCCTTGCTGGCACTGAATAGGGTTGGTCTGGTGGGAGAAGCACTCAGTGGTGCTGCTTCTGCATCAACGTCCTCATCTTCATCCTTGTCACCATCGAGAATGTCTGTGCATTCTGCAAAACATCCATAAAGTTTCTTGGCCTTCATCTGGATGGTGTTGGTGTCCAGTGAGATATTCTTCTTCCCACAGTCATTTATCCACAGGGTCAATGCAGACTCCATCCTCACAATGGCTTCATTGCGAGAAGTGACCACCCACTTTGCAATCTTGTTAAAAGTCATTGTTGCCATAGACCTAATATTCTTCTTGTCTTTCTTTATGTAGTGAATAGTAGATTCGCTGATCCAGTAATAATACAGCAGCATAGCATTTTGCCTTCCTTTAACATGTTGAGAAGTTCCACCTTTTCCTTGATGGAAAGCATATTTCTTTGGTTGTTTGGTTCACTGCCAGAAGCCTTAGAAGGTGCAGAACATTTGGGTGGCATTTCAGGGCTTGAAATAAGTTCAAACTATTATGAAAATTTCACAAAAATACAACACTGCAGAGAAACACTATGTGCAGCAATCAGACGTCAATGTGAAGTGGACAAGGAGACATGCTGAACATATGGGCACAGTGCAGGAGAGCAAACAGACCGATGCTACAGTCACTGAGCTGATCAGCATCCAGGATACAGAACACAGTGCTGTGGTTGGTCGCCTTCCATTCCATCAGCTAATAGTGTGCCATGTACAATCTCATGTTGGCAAACTTGGGCAAGCGGTAGTGGCGTACTGCATTTCCAGTATGTACAGTATGGTATTCATCTGCTGATGAAATACATACTATATTTTATTTTGATATAATATTATTTTAATATGCCTGAATTAATGTTTTTATAGTTTTATATTTTTAGGCAAAAATAATTCAAATCATAAATATTATATAAATACCTATATAATGCTAAATCCCGTGATATAGCGAAAACTCTGCAATACAGAATTAGATATACTTAAAAAAAAAAACATGATACAGTACAGCAACAGGTGAACTGCAATATAGCAAGGGATGACTGTACTACCCATTTTTTAAATCGTGGAACCCAATCTTCATAGGTTTCTTGTCTTACCTCACCTGGTTGCCCTGTGTTTGTTATCCTTAGGCAATTGCAATATAAAGTTCCAGTATTTGAAAAAGAAGTCAATTAACTTTGACATTTTGCCCCTCCCCAACTTCCCCGTCATACTACCCAAAAGGGTAATCTTGGAGGGGGAAGAGCAGGAGAGTGAGAACTTTGTAAAAGCTGAGTTGAGTATGAGTTATTTCCTTAATAAAAACTGAATGGAGGTATATACCACAATTACATTTGTGTGCTGCTAATTTGGTGCTGGCCATAACTTGCTATAATTCACTGCTCCCAAATCACTCTTCTCCACCAGCTCTACTGTCATGCTGGGCCTGTCTAATTCTATTCATCCCTGGCCTCCTTACCTCAGTTGTCTGGAGACCTTCAATGGTGGTTATTAACAACTCCCTCTTAGCTCCCTCAGTCATCTTTTAAATGAATTCTCATGCTGCATTTTATAAGCTCAGTAGAGTAAATGAATTTTTCAACAGCTAATTTATTTCCTTGATATATTTTAGATGTCTCTTCAGACAAAGCACTGGGCTAGTCCTGTTGGTTGTCTTGAATTGGATATGAGGGGAGAACACTTCCACAACACCACTATTGAAACATGCATAAGTGTATTTGCATGTATGCATGGAGCTCAACAAACCTCTGCTCTTAATTTTCTACTTCATTAAACTCAATGGGTGTGCTTAGATTCATAAATGAGACAATTATGAATGTGGTCACAACCATGTAGGTCTGTTTAAAATCAATCTCATCCCTGTCCTTGTGAATGTACATAAATCATCCATTACAAGCAAAATTATAAGAAATATTTTATATAGAGAAATGGTTTAATCAAGCACTCTCTTTTCCAGATTTTAAATGCTTTCATATTTTTTTTTAAAATCAGAAAGTACTAATTTTTTCCCCTTAAGCTCTAAACTTTTGAATAATGTCTTCACCTCAGTCCTTTTCCCAGACATAGAACTTAGGAGATAGTAGCGTACGTTGCAGATACTCTGAGGGCAGCAGGACTCAAAGGAAAGATCACAGGATGAATGAATACAAAATTCTGAGTGTAATTGTTATCATTTCCTATTTCTCAAACCATAGCCAATGCACAGGGAAAGCCACAGACATCATTGAAAGACCATGTTATCAGTAAAGTCCTGAAACTCCCAAGTATGATGGCCACCTCGGGGTGGTACCCCTGCACTAATGATTCAGGTGTAACTTTTAACATCTAACTCATAACTCAATCCTGGCCCTGTTACTAACTCTAGGACATCAGAGTGTGGCCTAATCACCTGGGGCTTTCATTTACCTGTACATACGGTGGGCTAATAGCTACTTCAAGGATTCAGTAAGGTAGTGGGTATAAAACTTTTAGGACAGTTTTGATGCTTGGCATACAGAACATGCTTCATAAGTGGTAGCTTTATTATTATACTCAAACTAAACAACAAACATGAACTCCACTTGGGGATCTATTGACTCCTCTTGCCGGAGGTTACCTCTGTCATTTCCAGTCTCTGGACTATACTATTATAGTAGTTTTCTATGTTTGTATAACCAATGACCAAAAATTGAGTAACTTAAAACAAATGTATCTATTTTTTTTTATTTTAATTGTTGTTCAAGTACAGTTTTCTGTCTTTTACTCCCATCCCAGTACACCCCCCAAGTGCTCCTCACCTCCCTCCCGTTTCCATCCCTAGTTTTTGTCCATCTGTCCTTTATATTTGTTCCTGTGACCCCTTCCCCTTTTCCCCTGAAATTCCCTCCCCTCTCCCCTCTTGTAACTGTCAGCCTAAAACCGTATTTATTTTCTCACAGTTTATATAAATCAGGTTCCCGGGCACAGCTTAACTTGTCCTTCTATTTAGCTTTCCACAATTAAGGTGGTGGCCAGTGTCTTTTCCCACCTGCAATTCCTAAGGTCCAAAAGTCTGAAATGGTTCTCACTGGGCTAATATCAGTGTGTAGGCAAACCTTCATTACTCCTAGAAGCTCTAGGGGCGAATTTGTTTTCTTGCTCATTTGAGCTTTGAGAAAACTGCTCACAGTCTTTTTGTCCCAGATACATCACTCTGTCTTCACAGCCAGCAACTGTGAGTTGAGTCCTCATATTATA
This sequence comes from Carollia perspicillata, assembly GCA_004027735.1. Classification (NCBI taxonomy): domain Eukaryota; kingdom Metazoa; phylum Chordata; class Mammalia; order Chiroptera; family Phyllostomidae; genus Carollia; species Carollia perspicillata. Next base: position 528 of record PVKM010042493.1, on the reverse strand, counting down.
TCACTCTGACCTGTCCTGCCTCCCTCTTCTAAATTTAAGTATCCTTTTGATTATATTGGGCTACCTGGATAATCCAGAATAATTTCTTTATTTTAAGGGAAGCTTATTAGTAACCTTAATCTACTTGCAAACTTAACTCATCTTTGCTGTGTAGGTAACATAACCATAGTTTAGAGGTGTTAGAATGTGGACATCATTAGGGGACATTATTCTGCTTACCATACATACTGAATTAGACATGAGTTCAGCTATCTCTGATTTAACAAGCCCTCCAAGTAACTTTAATGCACACTCAAAATTGAAAACAACTGGTCTGCATCAACAGGGTCTGAAACTATTAATTTATAAGACACAGGTGTCAACACCTGGTCAGTAGCAAGAGTTAGGACAAAAAGGGTTATTATAGTGGTTAAGCTGTGTTAAACAAAATATTATAGAATTTGGCGGGTATGAGCAATAGGAATTCTTTTTTGGTTAGAGTTTCTAAAATCTTCACTCTATCCATCAAAAAAATAGGAGAAAGGTATA
>PVKM010042492.1:0-12814 GCA_004027735.1 Carollia perspicillata | reverse complement strand
ACTTTAAAAATATCTGATTATTTTTTGATTGGATAAGGAAGCAATACCAGATTTCTGACTCTACTACCAGTCCTCTAGCAAACGCAATCTATTGCTTCTCAATTCATTCTCACTTTGATTGATTTGAGATATAGCTAAAATGTGTGTGTGAGAGATAATGACACCTGGATACAATATTATGATCCCTGTGCTCTCTCGGTGGTTATACTCTGGGAGGAAAGATTTATGACTATAAATTATTTCTTTTCTCAAATCTTTACAAAAGGATCATTTCATTAACCAGAGCAAATTTAATAAGTGATTTAAGAGCATTAAAATTTCTTTACACATTTTTCTCCACTCCTATCCCTCTCCTCACTTTTCCCCTGCTTTATCTTTTCCTCTCTTTCTTCTCATCTTTCTCACTTCATTTCAACCAATTCATGATTATAATCATTTTTGCTATAATGTGATATATATGTTGATAAGCTTCATTGTACAACTCAAAGATCATATCATAAAATCTACAGGGCTTTGGGATAATGTAATTTAGATTTAAATCAGATTAGTCATAACCAGAATTTTATAATTTATTTTTAGTGCCAAATATAATAAAACTTGCATTTGTACAACTTTTCTTAATGTCATTATTTCTTAACTCATCCTGAGTTCTTGATGATCTTTTTCTTCAATTAATTATTTAATCATTTTTCAATATGCATATTTAATTTTAAAATATAATAACCACATGATGTCTTTCTAGAAAAAGTCTAACCATTGTTAGTGTAATAAGAATGGTTTTCATGACATCGAAATAACCTGGCAGCCAAGGACAGTGGACTGGAATGAGCATATGTGAACAATGATGACTTCACTATACCAGTCAGTGGGGGTGGTAGATGCCATTGAATGAGCACGTGTACTGTGTGGCTGTCACATTCAGAGTGATTAAGGGAGTAGAGCAATGAATATGCATCAAATTTTGCATTAGCTTGAACATTTCTCTGTGGACACTATTGGAATTGTTCAGAAGGCTGCACCTATGAGCCACTGGTAATTAGTCGCTTCATCATTACAACACACCAGCTCATGCATCATGTCTTGTACAGTTTTTTGGCAAAACATCAAATCACTAAGGTGATTCAGCCCCATTACAGCCCAGATGTGACACCCTGTATCTTTTGGCTTCTCCCTAAACTAAAATCACCTTTGAAAGGGAAGAGAGTTCAGACCATTGGTGAGATTCAAGAAAATACAACAGGGCAGCTGATGGCAATTGAGAGAACTGTGCGAAGTCCCAATGTGCCTACTTTGAAGAGGACTGAGACATCATTGCCCTATGTACAATGATTCTTGTGTCTTCTATCTTTTTTAATAAATGTCTCTATTTTTCATATTACATAGTTGGATACTTTCTGGAGCAACTCTCTCTATACAAACACACACACACACACATATAAAATTAGAGAGTTATGTGGAGGATATTTGTGTGGGGGGCTGAGCACTATGATTGATAATTTGTGAGGGGAGTAGAAATGAGTACCGTAGAAAGCAAAGCTTTCTGACCAGGCTACCTTTACTCCCAAAGCATCGAATTTATCTAAGAGCAACAGTTAAACTGTAAGAAGATATTTCTTGCTGTTTTTAAAGATTTTATTTATTTTTAGAGGGAGGGAGAGAAACATCAATGTGTGGTTGCTTTGTGTGCCACACCAGAGATTTGGCCCACAACCCAGGCATGTGCCCTGATTGGGAATCAGACTGGCAACCCTTTAGTTCACAGGCCAGTGCTCAATCCACTGAGCCATGCCAGCCAGGGTGAAAATCATTGATTTGTCTTCTTGTTGTATATACACCTTTTGAAAAAACAACATATTTATTTGACTTTTTATCTTCAATTTATAATGAAGAGTTTAATTTGAAGAATTTTATCTTCAAATTGAGATGAAGTCATCAGAATGGGCCTCAGTTTTTCCTTCTTACATGGACTTGTGTCCTTCTTAAAAGGGGAAATTTTGGCTCAGACCCATATAGAGGTGAGAGAATATGTATAGCTATGTACAGGTCAAGGACAAGATGCAGAATTTACCCTTCTCTTACAGCCCTGAGAAAGAACTAACCCTGTCCACTCCTTGATTTTCAACTTCCAGTCTCCAGGCTTATGAAAAAATAAGTTTGCATTGTTTAAGCCACAGTGTCTACAGCACTTTGTTACAACAGCCCTAGCAATCTAGCACAGGTACTCTGACAGATCCTGCATGTGAGTTCCAAGTTCAGTTCCCATCCTCTTTAGTTCTCCAGTGTCACAGGGGGTTGAAAATTTACAAACCTTATTTCCTAGGCTCCCTCATCAGCTGATTTCTACTTAGTTATTGTTACCAGGAATCCCTGATATGGAATGAGAAGGGAATATCACAAAGAAAAGGACATTTCTTGCTCTGACTGTGGCTGAAGAATCAACAGCAGAATGGGGCACCTCCAGGAAAGCGTGAGCTCCGACATCATTAGCAGCAGTGGTAGCAGAGAAGGCTCCTGGTACAGAACGGCAAATGTGGACCTGTGGTCTCCAGCCAGGGTGGTAGCACCTTTCATGTGTTTGTGAAACCTCTTTTTTTTTGTCCTTTTTTGCAATTTCAGGCCTTCCAAACACATTTGTAACTAAATATTTATATGCTTGAAAAAGTCCACAGGTGTTTCAGTTTTCCTGTCTGCACACTGATACAGAATCAGCTATGGAAATTAATATTATGATGAAGAAACACCTCCAAGAGGGAAACAGGTGCCCAGGCGAGGGCATCTGAAATGTTGCAGTCGGTTGTGGCAATAGTACATAATACAATAAAAGTGCAATTCGTACTTCGTTTAATAGAATGAGTTTGGAGGTTAAGAAGGTAACATAGCTTTAGGCCAGATCATAATGGGCAGCATAAATAGGTTAAGGAGGTTGGATTTCTTCATAATAGTTTATATCTCCATACTTGTCAACTCACTCAATCTTACAAAATCTTTGTGAGAAAGATCAAGAAGGTGTTATCTCCTCTCCATAAAACAAATAAGCAAATAACAGGCCAGTTGAAGTTAGCCAGTTATATTACTAGTTCAGAATGTGAGCTTTATTATAGCTTCTTTGTTTTTAACGATTTTTAAATATTGGAAATAATTTGTATTTTTAAGACATCCTAACTCTTTGTCTTACACTGATTTGGTTCTGAATATAATTCTCTGTAAATCAATCATTATGTTTCAGCCCATTTGCTTTCTCAATATTATGCTTTAAAAAGATAGTACAACTTTTTTCTACACTCATTTGGATAAATAGTCCAGAGAATGATTTCAGTAATTTAACCACTTATATTTAAGAGGATACATATTGACCTGAACTAAACCATATGCATAATTTTTTTTCTGAAGTTCAGGGCCATTTCTTATCCCATAATATATACCACCTGTTAAGTCAAATAATGTTCCAATTAAAGCAGAGAAATGAAAAAGTGGTTAAAATATGTTAACCTCAAATACCAAGTCTGTATTTTTTCTTCAAATTTTATTTTTAAAAAACTTTGAATAAAAAGAAGTTATAAAGTAAATTCAAGAGCAAAAATGCGTGAACAGACTTTACAATGTAAAAATGGAGCATCTCATTTTTGTTAATAATGTATGTTCAAGAAAGAGCTCTGTTGTGAATTTAACATTCAAAAAATGCCGTGAAAGCTGAAACTCATTCTGCTTTACCAACTTGCATCTACCATCGGCGAGGTCAACCGAGAAGGTAACAATAGTCTAACAAAGAACATTCTCAAAAATCAAAGACCATAAAAAAATACCTGGGGAGAGTCAATCTCAAAAAAATGTCAGGCATAAGAGGTGCTTACGAATGAGCAGGAATTAAATATGTTTCTGTAGTCATGTATATGCCTGCCCACTTGTTTGTCTCAGGTTTGATCTCCCCTTTATCAATTCCGTCTGTGTATATGGAGACATATTTGATTTCCCTGAAAGAGGCTAAATCAATTGAAAAATTAATGATTATATTAGATTTATGGTAATATTTGAAAATATCTAAGAGCATATATAATTTGTTAATAAAAAGACATTTGTGAAATGATATTAGCCATAGTAGTAACTATTCATAAGTCTACTATATGCACACTTGAGTTTCGTTTCTCAATACTAAGAATGGGGGGAAAATTTGAGAATGTCAATAAATCAGTGAATCCATTCTCTATTTGTAAGAAATACTGGATTTACATTCTGAATAAATCATTTACTAGTTGGATAAATTTGATACGTTAAACTCTGTAATCTGAATTCCTTATTTATAAAATATGGGATTTAATGAGACTTCATAACATTTGTGATCATTAAATATGATTAAATATAAACATATTTAGATTTAGAAAATATACAATAAATGTTCATTATGTGCTTTCATGTCTGTCTATGAAGTAGGTATAGACGATAAAAATTGCTTGAAGGAAAAATCACAGTGTTATTGATAATGATAATAAATTAAAAAATCTCAGTATATAGGTTTTTGAAATCATGAAACTAGATAAGTTAAACAAAAAAGCAAAAATGCATACACACTATATATATATAACTTTATAAATATAAATATATTTAATATGTATGTATGTTTTATACATATACATGCACATACTTACTTGAACATAATTGGTGAATCTATAGGTTTTATAATATACACCTAAATGGAAGTTTTTGACCATATAGTGATTTATGTTATAAATTGGAAATGTCATTAAATCACAGAAATTTCTTCTTAGGCAACACTGTCATGTGGTATGTTATTTAGCAAGTAGTAAACACTTGATAAAACAGAGAAAACCAGCATCTATTTCTGAATCATGGCTTATGGCATGAAAGGACAAATTGAGCCAAAGGTCAGCAAAGCAGCATGGAGCACAAAATCTCCCCTGCTGTGAACACAGACTTGTCACGGATGTCACATTCAGCTTCTTGAGTAGCTTCGAAATGCCACTATGCACTAGTGTTGCCATTAACTGAAAAGACATCTTTACCAATCAGTCAGACCACTAATATTGAATTCCTAAGGAGACACATGAAAGTTAGAAAAGCCCGCAACTGTTTCCTGGTTTGCTACAGAGAATTTACTTAAAGGATAAGCTGGGAGTAAATGTCAGGCAAAAAACAGAACCTAAGACACGTTAGATAATTTCCTGGAAGACAGATGAGGAGATAGAAAAAGGCAGAAAGAGTTTATTTGGAGGACTAAGAAAACCTTTGCTTAGTGCAACAAACCAGGACCGGTGTAAGTATAGATCGAAAGGTCTGACGGGCACAAAAACAGAAGCAACAACCCTGTAAGCTTTGAGGTTTCCAAATCGTGTACATACATACCATGGTTCTAATACATCCTCTAACTTGATGAAATATGTCACTACAAGAAACATAAATAAACCATGGTTTCTTTGTAATATGAATGTTACAATTGTTTCCTCTCCTGAAAAAGAGAAAAACTAGATTTTCTAGATAAAATATGATTTTAAAATTTTGCAGTAGTTTGCAAAACAGGAAGGGGAAATCCTAGATGCCTGAAGTGAAGAATTCACTGAGACTAGACAAAAGTAAATAAGATGGTAAGACAGTCCACTCAAGTTAGTGAAATAGTAATGGTTAGAGTACTGTACCGTCAGGCCAACAAAATTCCCATAGAGTAGCTGCCATCAAGGTCATCAGTAACGGTGCTAAAAGAAGTAAATCTATCACCAGAAAAATTAAGCTTGCCTTTGTCATGACTTTGTGCGGGGTGTGAAAAATTCTCACAAGAAAACAAAAGAATAGCCCTGCAACTTTACGTGTGAGCATGGATTTACACAATGCTCATCATGTTAGGATATCTGAAGCTGAGAATGTGGCAATAAAAAATGACCCTGGTGTTGCGCAAACCCTGGGAGATCTGGAAATCAAATCCAAAACTACTCTGGAGGGACACAGTCCATGTAGGGTTTAGAAAGGGGAAAATCAAAAGAGGCCAGATTAAGATGGGTTCACAATCTCAAAATCAGCAATTACAAAATTCATGGTAAATGAAAGGCAGCAGTCATGGCACTGGGAGAAGTCCAGCTATTTAGTTTAAACCCTCAAAGGAACCCTGAAGAGCAGAGATTCCAGGATGACAGGAAAAATTCACACACATGTGCACAGATACAGCCTAAATGTGTTAAAAAGGATTAATGAGATGAAATGTCTTCTGATTAAATGCAGTAAACCTGAGAAGACAGGATACTAATTCAGCAGTGGAGAAAGTCAAGAGTGAAGTTAATGCCTCCCCATGGAGCTTTCATAAGCCGTAGTAATTGGTAGCAGTAAACTTGGAAAGGTAAAGGAAGGTGACCTTTAAAGCAGGTGGACTCGCTGAAAGTCTAATTGAGAAGAAATTATACCTAAGTGTCCTGCCCCCACTCCATCAGACAGGAGACTGTGGCTCCCCTACTTAAGAGAAGATTGAAGATTATACGCTAGGGAGTGTAAAACGAAAAGTCTCTTGCTCAGGAGAAAAGTTGGAGGTTAGGAGACCATACTGTTTACGTGCCGGTTAAGGGTTACCAAGGACTTCTATGTGGTGTGTTAACTGGGAGACAGGTGTACACCCTTCAGGAGGAAATGGGAATTACCTTCTCTACAAGGTATGAGAAGTTCAAAGAAATTTAAAAAAAACAACTTAAAATATCACCAGCAGTGACTTCCACACTGATAAGTGTCATTCCGATCGAAATGGAGTAACAAACAGAGAGGACAACTAACTATTCCCACATGCATGTGAGTTGAACTTGTTTTCTAGTGACTGTTTCTTTTATACTTAAGATATTAAGATCAAAGCGATCAGGAAAGCAGCTAATATGAGAACAAACTAAAGCAGCTTGAGAAGATCAGTTTATTTATGAGAAGAAATATCACTTTACACTGTTAAAGAACACCGCATCAAAAAGAAACATAGCATACCTTTATATGAATATTACATATACAGTACATATAGGCCTTCCAGTACAACGCTTAATGGAAAAGGTGCAAACAGTCCTGTTCATGAGCTCAGGGAGAAAGCATTCGGTCTCCCATCATAAATAAAGTATTAGCTCTAGCCCTGTTTCTCCCAGATGCTCTGCATCTGGATAGGGAAGTTTGTGTCTGTGGCGTTCCACTGAGAACTCTCTTCAAGAGAGAATCGGTGCTGGAAGAGGCTGGTTGACAGCCTCCAGTTGCCACCACACCCAGGATGTACCAGAGTATTTTATCAAAGCCACACTGTCTCCAGAACATGACTGAGCATGCTGGGGGGTCTTGAGCTACAATACCCCTGACTAATACATGTGTAACTCCCCTCAGGGGATATCTTTCTCTGGGGCTCCCAGCACCCTCGTCCACGCTCGCTCAGAGCAGCATCGTAGGCTCAAGCCCTTTCTGTCCAGTTTCTTCCTTCTCTGTCTGCCTTGTGGTCTGAGGGTCTCCTTGCGACGGCTTTCTTTTTCCTCTACATGCCCCAGCATAGAAATCTATACCTTCTGAAAATACCCCTTAAAATGAAAACAAAGTAAATATTATATGATGTGTACAATTTGAGGTTTTATCTCCAGGAAACTAGTACTAACAGAAATCTTAACTGTAGTTCTTCGGACAAAAAGTAACGACAGAGGGAAGCGTGGTTCCACACAAAAGAATCACGAATGCTGGAAATAAACATGGGCCAGAAAATACGCTCTCTCTGGTTCATGCATTTATACTTATTTTGAGCTGTTTTTATGGTCCACCTTATGACTTATCTTAGTTAATGTTCCACGGACACTTAAAAGGAGTATGTGCACTGCCATGGGGCCTGCGTTTGTCCTTTAAATGTTAACGAGGTCAATTAGATCCACAGAACTTAAGTTGCCTGATAGTGCTGCTCAAATATCCATATCTTTGTGATTTGTATGCACTCACTCTATCAATTACTGGAAGAATGACATTGAAATATTTAACATTTATTGTAGATGTCTCTGTTTTTATCATGAACTCTGAGTTTTTTCAAGTTTCTTGTATTTCTGTTAATAGGTACACATTTAGGAGTGTCAGATCTTGAATAAATGATTCTTCTTTCATTATAAAATACCCTTTTTAACTTTAGTCATACATTTATCTTGAACTCTATCTTGTCAAATATTAATATAGGTACTATACCCTACTTTAGGTTAGTGTTTGTGTACCGTGTAATATTTCAACATTTTAGTTTCAGCCACTCTGTTTTTATTTAAAATGTGTTTCTTATAAACAACATATAGTGTAGTCTTCCAATCATTGCTTTTCATTGAGAATTTTAATTCCAACAAATAAGATTAATGACTAATATGTCTGCGATAAGTCTTCTATCTTGGGTTAGATTTTTATTTATCTCAATTTTTCTTTATTTGTTATTTTTACCCTGACTATTTATGGTAAATATACCCCATATTGACTTACCAATATGGTTTTTATTTTTTATGAACTATGGATTTTAATATGGACATAATATTATGTTTTATAATCATGTTATAAACTTTATTACAATAAATGTATTAACTTATCACCAAATATTTTTGAACTTATGTTTTATTGTACCTCTTTCTACATTATAAACCCTTTAACATTTTATTTTAAAGAATTAATAGGTTTTAATAATTTTTAAACTCTATAAAATATTAATGCTAAAATACTAGTATTATGTATTTCCATAGAGATATCCCTTTCCTGGTGCTTTTAAACACATACTGTAAATTTGACTTACTTTTCATTTTTTCCTTCTATTTAAAAACTTCTTTTACGCATTTATTGTATGGAATTTCCTGCATAAAAATAATTTCAGATGTCATCTGGAAATGTCCTTTGAAAAGAGTTAAATTTAAGCAATATTTTTTACTGAAAATAAAACTAGGTAAATATTTATTTCTCTCAACCATTTGGTATTCTGTTTTCCTAATGAGAAATCATTACTCATTCATTTTCTCTCTATAATGAGTATTTTTCTGTGGTCCCTTAAATATTAGTTGTTGTTGTTTTTTTAAAAGAATCAATTTACAGTATTCTAGGTATGGTTTATGACTGTATTATGTGTTTGGGATTTTGTTGATCATTTTTTATATATAAATTACTCTCTCATTAATTTGGAAACTCCCCATTCCTTATTTCTTCAAATAATTCTAACTTATTCCAATTTTTCTTCCTTTCTTGTAAGCTAGTTACAGACAGGTTTTCCCGTTTGCATTTGTAGCACATATCAGAGATGCTCTGTGCTGCTTTGCTCCTCACTCTCTTTTCTCTTTCTGTTCCACTTAATCTAGTTATTTTTACCTGTCTTCAAGTTCACTGGCCTTTTTATTCTGAATCTAGTCTGTGGTTAGTCTATATGAGAGTAAAAGTAGATATAGATATCCAATATATAAATTAGTTATGAATCTGTAGGAGACTTTATATATAAACATATTAATGTGTGTGTATATATATATACTCACATACACAGAGAAGACTATAAATATAAAGGAGGCTTTATGTATATATTCATGTGTGTGTGTGCACCCTGTCCAGAAGGTACCCAACCATGTAATATGAAAAATAGAGACATTTATTATAGAAGATACAAGATAAGAGAAACATTGCACCTAGGACAATGACACCTCAGTCATTTTCAAAGTAGGCACATTGGGACCTCACACATTTCTCCCAATCTCCACCAGCTGCAACGTTGTATTTTCCTGACTCTAACTGGTGGTCTGAACTTTCCTTTCGAAGGTGATTTTAGGTTTGGGAAAAGCCAGAAGTCAAAAGGCACCAAATCAGGGATGTAGGGAGGCTGAGTCACCTGGTTGATTTAATGTTTCAACAAAAGACTCTGCATGAGACATGATGCACGAACAGCCGTTGTCGTGATGAAGCTGCCAATCACCAGTCACCTATAGTTGCTGCCTTCCGAACAATCTGAAGAGTTTCCTCAGAGGAATATTCAATCTTAAAGCAAAATTTGATGCTGATTCATTGCTCTACTCACTCAGACACTTTAAAGGTGACAGACACATAGTACACATGCCCACTCAACAGCATCTACTGCCCCTTGACTAGTACAGTGAAGTCATCATTGTTCATGCATGTGCGTTCCAGTCCACTCTCCTTCACTGCCAGGTGGCATCAATGTCATGACATCAATGTATATATATCATTTTCCATTTTTCATATTCATCAAAGTTGTAGATTGTTTTACTTTAAAAGCGTTTTTTGTTAAATATCATATTCCCTGTTTGATAGTTCCAAATTATATCATAGTAACACAATTCCTTTGGCCCTTATTAAAGTGCCAGGTTACTGATTCAAGAACTAGTATAAATCTCTTAGAAATAATGCCGTATAAGTCATGGACAGATATTTATGCCTGTGCAGAAAGCAACAAGAAAATGTTATAGGTGGATGCAAAAAATGGATAACCTTTTTAGCATAAGTTATCCATTTTCATCCCCATCACCAGGCTTGATGCAGATTGCTACACCTGCTGTCAGCGAGAAGAAGCTGGCTGCGTGAAGCAACACACACTGCCCCGTGCACAGTGGCAGCTGTTCCTCCTGTTTCCCCAGGGAGCAAACAGTACAATATCATCAGAAAGGTGGGAAATGATCCCAGATCACAGTGTTCAAATGCATGTAAATATGACCCCTAATGTCCTTGAGTCCTTCTGCCAAAATTGATTAGTCTGATATATTTGTACATTTTCAGGTTGAGTAGTTTAAATTGGGTTTCTAGAAGCTTTGGTAATAACCTTTGATGATTCCAGATGTAAAAATAGCATCTCTTACAAAACCAAGCAGTTTCTGAGGTCTCTTTGGTAGAAAAATTGCAAAATAAGGTAGGTATCTGCAGGAAATAATTTTTAGAAAATATTGTTTGACTTTAAACTATTCTGTGAATATAATGAGAAATGTTGAAGCCCAAAAAGTGCAAAAAATGCCAAATGACTTTTCAATTTGTCTTATATTTACTTCTTAGTTCCTTGGTTTATCATTTTAAAATGTATTTAAAATACACTTTTTCACCTTGGCTGGTGTGGCTCAGTGGATTGAGTGCCAGAGTGTGAACCAAAGGGTCTCCAGTTCAATTCCCAGCAAGGGCACCTGCCTGAGTTGTGGACCAGGTGCCCAGCAGAGGGCACTAGAAAGGCAACCACACATTGATGTCTCTCTCCTTCTTTTTCCCCCTTCCTTCACCTCCCCCTAAAAATAAATAAATAAAATGTTAAAAAATAAAATAAAATACACTTTTTATCTCATGCAATTCTTACCCAATATTCTGAAGTAAACTGTGTGTATGTAGGTATTACTAGCCACATTTTAAGCATAAATAAACCAAAGGCTAGTGGCGTTTTAATAGCTTGCCACGGGTGACAGAGCTGAAAACTGGATTGCAGAGGTTGTATTCATTTATAGGTAACTTTTTCTTGCTGAATTTTGTCTTAAGAATAAAATAAGAACTTTTTTTAAGAAATATTTGGATAAACATTCCTTAAAATCTATACTTCCTACTATATCTATTGATTTTTTAATTGAAACCATTTATTATTTTAGTCTGCTTTTAATAGACTACAGTTGAATAAATGAGAGACTTTTTCTGTGTATTCTTATATTTTAATTATTTCTCCTTGGATTTCTTTCTTCCGGGGTATGGTTTTATTCAATCAAAGTGAAATAGCTTATCATTTTAGCATGTAATCCTTATTATACCAAACATCATCAGCAAACAGAAATATAACGTATGACACCATTGTAACATATATGTGTTGCTATTTTGAAGAGGGTCACAGAGAAGCCCAAATGACAGCAATGTTTTACTTGGTGATCAGCAATGATGATCTGAACTCATCAAAGTCATATTTTAAGCCATTTATGCTTTTAATTACCACTTTCTTTTTATTCCTTACTACATGAAGCTATTCTATTTTCCTTATGTGCTTTTTCTGTTTTTCTGTTTTCTGTTTCCACTCTTTATAATTATCTAGACTTTGGCAATTTCAATTCAATCACAGAACGAGGTAGATTTTTTTAAGCTTCCTTTACATAACTAAAGCTCTTTGAAAGAAGTTCTAAAATCAGATATCATTGGCCTGGTCAGTCTTATAACTTATTTGTCAGAACTAAGTTTACCACCAAGAAGGGAGTAAAATGAGTCACTTAAAAATTATATAGTTGTCTTCTAAATAACCTCAGTCTACTTTTGTGACCAGCCATCAGAAAGTCATCTGTAATTTTCAAAATAGGTAAGACTAGATAAGTTCATTTTTGCATATTTTGTAACACTAGTGTATATGTAAATATTTGCTAATTTATATGTAACTAATACATTAATGAATACTTTTTCTAAGCTTTGCCATTTTATGTTCTATATGAATAGTATGCTACAGACTATAAGCCAAATTACGAGTCATATTTTATTTAGAATTTGTATATTTAGTATGAGAACTTTTGGGGTTTTTTTTAAATCTTTCTAGATTATTCTCATTGGTGTGTCTTTGAAGGCTTACCATTTCTCAACTATGTAAACTGAGGCATTTTACTTAACATCTTAATATCCTAATATATATCCTTAATATCTAATATCCAATATCTTAAGACCATCTATAATGAAAGATAATATTTAAAGGTTATAGAAAAGTATTCATAATGTTATATAATTAAATGTGTGTAGTACAATGCCAAGCATTTTAATTTTCATATCTTAATTTCATTCATTGATTTGTGAAATCTTTTGGGGCATCTTTTCATGCAAAATCCTGTATAAGGATTGATAGTTTGATTGTCAGATGGGA
>PVKM010042491.1:0-12804 GCA_004027735.1 Carollia perspicillata | reverse complement strand
CAAAGCTGTTAATCTTGGTCAGCTTAAGGACAGGTGGGTTTTTAATTTATTTATTTATCTTTGTATCAAGGAAAAATCATTTTAAAACAAAATAAAAATTTGGAAATACCGAGCACATTAAAGAAAAAAGTTAAAACCACTTTGGCATCTGCTTTCTGGTGTGTGTGTGTGTGTGCGTGTGTGTGTGTGTGTGTGTGTGAGAGAGAGAGAGATAACTGCCCCGGATAATTAATTATAACTAAAATTTCCTAGACTGTCCCTTATGTTTATGTCACTTTAGGGCCTTCTGGCAGAGTGCTTTCACCCCAAGTCACCCCATCGGCCCACGATGTAGACACTGTAAACCAGGCAGGCATTTCGGTTCCTTACGGGTCTGCCTGTTCTCCCCGTGGGAAAGGCCCACCTAGCCCTGCTAGCAGAACGGTAAAGAAGAGTGTCCTGGAGGGTAACCCCGTGGGAATCCAGGGCCGTTGCTCTCTTGCCTGCATGAGGTCTGCTCTCGTTAAGAGTTCTCTGCTTTGTGCTGATAATTTCTCCTCCATCAGCTCGGCCAGCACAGCTTCCTCCCAGGCCAGCTGGACGTGCCCACAGGAAGGAAGCCGGGGCGGTCTGGCTCACTGCACGCGCTTGAACAAAGTGCCGTGTCCACTGCTGCTCAGCACTGCTGGGGAGGCCAGGACGCTGGCGCAGCGGCCTCAGGAAAGGTGGGTGACTCGGTCCAGTTCTCTTTGTGCCCCTTCTGAAGAATTGCTCACCAGGAAGTAGATGTCCATTATCAGCGCGACACTTCCGTCAGTCGAGGCCCAAAGTAAACAGGTCCGGATGGAACACAGTGCAGCCTAGCCAGGCCTGCAAAGGACAGGCCCTGCAGACCTCCCACAGGGAGTGGGATCTGAGCTCTCCTTTAACAAGTCGGTAAAATAAAAAGAAATTAAAAATAGATCTGTGCGTGCATGCGTGCGTGTGTGTTTGTGCAACAGCCAGCTTTAAAGAGCCTTGACATGCTTTCAGACTTTAAAACGCCCTCTCCTCCCACAGAGAACACCCATTGAACACAATTGTCTGGTCCTGTAGTGAAAGCAAAGGCCTGTGTTTGGGCCAAAGGGGTTCTGTTGAATTATATGTTGTATTGCTGGCATTAGGAAAATGGTTCTTTAATTAAAAATTGGGGTTGAGGGCTTGCAGTTGGGGTGGGGGGGACTCACAGGTCCAACATGTGGAAGAAACATGTACAGTTAATACGACCTGGAGGCAGCTCTTCAGCCTCTGAACTAGAGTGAAGACCACTTCCTCGGACACTTGAACGGGTTCCTTAGGCGGGAAAGAGAAGAGCTAGAGTCGGCCGCTCAGTGCCCGCAGGTGCGAGTTCCTTGGGCCCCTCGGGCAGGCGCCCACGGCCAGCGGTGCGGTGACCGCAGTAGACCTGTCGGTGGTCACCTTCAGGATGTACAGAAGAGCAGCCTCAGGTTATTTGTTAACGCAGCGTTCCCCCGCACAAGGTACTTTAATTACGTGGCTTTGTTCTGATGTAAAACACCTGGTGAAAACTAAAGACGAAACCCTCTCGTGCCCAGATGTTCAGTTTGTGGTCATGTAGGCAGAACACCTGTGCGCTAACCTCGTATTTTATCCAGATGTTTGGTGGTGTGTGCTTATGACCCTTGCACTACACAGTTGATTTCTTCCGGTTAACCAGGATAAAGCCCAAATTGGATTAAAATTTAGTTGATCTCCAAATCTAGGCTTTAATTTTTAAAAAAGGGAGTATAAGAATTCATGCTAGTGGCAAGTCATGTTTTCTGCTATAACAATGAGAGCGCCTCTGTTTCCAGAAAGGCCGAGTAAAGATACCCTCGTCCAGACACCTCCTCCCAAAGCCCACCAAGCAGCCGTAAGGAGAACAGGCAACAGAAGTGTGTGTCTGTCATTAGGGAATTAATAGATGTCTGTACCCACAACATAGGCAGACAATTCCAAAAAAGGACTAAGACTGAGCAGAGAGAAAGACGGGTCAGACTTCAGTGCCTGCAAAGGGAGTTTGAGAGGTATCTGTGAGAAACAGCCGAATTCCCCAAACAGAACCCAGAAAAGGCACAGGAATAGAAAAAAAATAAAACCGGGGGTGGAAGTGGAAAAGGGTATAAGGTGGATAAATAATAGTAGAAAGAATACAATAAAAAATGGTTTACAGGGGGAGAAAACCCTGTGCAGAAGGCAGCAGGATTAAATTAAAAGTCTATATATAAGCTATTATAGCACTGCAATTCTCTAACGCCACCCAGGCCCCCAGAGCTCATTGGCTTCTCTCCCTCCATGCCCAGGTGGGCAATGGCAGAGCTCCTTCCAAAACAAGAGGGTTGAGGGAGGCTGTGTGCCAAATAGCAAAATCTCCATCCTCTTTTCACTGCTCAGACCCGGAAAACCAATACTCAGAATAACATTGCCAGAGAGGAGACAGGAGGATGCCGCCCCAGAGAAAATACATGCAGACAGTGATATTACGAAGGGCTCAGTGAGAATATCGGCCAGTCCCCGCCCCCCCTGGCCTCAGTGAAGACCACCAGTGGGTCAGTCCAACACGTGTACCCAGAGCTTCCGGTCGGGTCAGGTGTTGATGCCTCCCTCCGAGGAGTGAGGGCCCAGGGTGTTAAGAGGCACTCTGAAGGCCATGATGAAAGCAAACACTAGAGAACTCCAGGGAAATAGTGACGCTGCAGACAACTTCAAAAAAATTAATATCATTAAAGATGTGAGAGAATATATTGACTGCATTTATAAAGTAAAAATATGATATAAAAAGAAACAGCATAGAAAAAGCCTTCTAGAAATTAATATGACAGATATTTTTAGTTTTATAGAATAATTGGAAGGTAAGTGAATCTCACATAAAGTATCATTTAAAAAATGGACAATAGAAAAAAAATAAGAAAAATGGGTCTTTAATCCAAAAGATCCAACATCTAGTAGAAATTCTAGAAAAAGAGAATTGAGATCAACAGTTGACAGGAAATTGATAAAGGCATAAGAAAATCCTTCAGAATATTTTAAGGAACATAGTTTTTCAAATATAAAAAGCATCCCAATGGCTAGCTCACGTGACTAAAGATAGTGTGGGAAGGACTACGTCCCAATTGTCATCACCATTGAGAACCAAAGGGACAATTTGGCCATGAAAGAGTAACAAGGACTGGACTAGACCTCCGGCAGTCCACATCTCAAAAACCGGACAAAACATGAGAAGAACTGTGGTTCTCAGGCCCCGAGCCAGCACGGACTGTGATCCCTGAGAAACGGGCGACCAGTGACGCGAGCCTGTGGCCACCTGTGCTTTCTGCGGGAGGCGGTTTGCACGCTGCACGTGCAGTGGTGGGCGAGCCAAACAGAACCAAGAAAGGGAGGGAGGGGGCAGACATCAGAGGTCCCAGAGGCTGGAGCAGCTGGAAGGTGCAAGGCCAAATTCTCGAAGAGATGTAGTCATGCAGAAAATGAGTTCCAGAACTGTGTGTGGTGTCTACTGCATACTGGGTCGGGCCTGCAGAAGCCAGCACTCCACAACGCTGGGAAAGAACGGGACTTGGCAAACTAAATAGTCCCAAGGTTCCTGCAGACCGGGGTTGACTGCATTCCTGACAGCCAAGGCGCAGAGGCCCTACTGAGCACTCAGCCCTCCGGCAGGGGCGGAACGATGCCTGGGGGAAGGCTACTTCCCAGGTGTCTTAGCACCGCTTAGAGACCGGTCTTGAAGGGGTAGAGACCGGTCTTGAAGGGGTGGCGCTGATATGCAAGTGAAGCGGCTTGCCTAATAAAAGCCCCAAACCCGTCGAAGACAGACAAAAAACCAACACACAAATCCAGACATCCAACAACATAAAATGTACGATGTCTAAAATCCAATAAAAAAATGACTAAACATGCCAGGAACTAAGGAAATACGACCAGTAATCAAAAACTAAACAACTCAATTGGAAAGGACACGAATAAAAGCCACAGATGATGGGATCAGCAAAGAGGGATGCTTTTAAAAAGCTGTTACAATTATGAAGACCTATTTAAAGGAAAATATGGACTTAATGAGGAAATAAAGGAAAGATATTGAAAAGAACCAGATAAACATTTTAAGACAAAAGCACGGTCTGAAGGGAAAGTCTCCCTGGGTGAGCCCAGACGCAGACCTTGGTTTCTAAAGCCGCCCTCCAGTGAGAGGGGCCAGGGCTCCTTGGAGAACTGGTGGGTTCCCGGGCTGGGCCTGGGGATACGCAGGGGAGCCTGGTGCCAGGGAGTAAGAAGCCCCCAAAACATACAATGAAGGAGGTGTGTCGGGGGGACACAGGAGCCAGGTGAAAGGCCTGTGCTGAAACAATCTGAACAAATAAAGTATTAGATTACAAAGCAAAGCATAAATACCTCTGAGTCCATAGTGATGTAAATCAATAAGAGACAGAGAAAGGCAGACAACCTGTAGAGAATCGGACCTAATTTTATGTAGGCACTGCTCCCTCGAGGAGGTGGAAGCGTGAGGCTCAGAGGTGGTGAGGGACCAACCCAGGTTCAAGGACAGAATGACCTGGAACTCAGAACTCCTGAACTTGCACAGAGAAAGATCCAAGAGAAACCCTCTCTCTGTGGCCAAAGGGATAGGAGTGGGAATCCCAGGGTGAGAGAGGGTCACAGGGAAGATCCTCTGGTTTCGTTCCCTCCCAGCCTATCCACATTCCAGCCCCAGCCACTGTCCGACTGTGACCACATGAGAGACCCCAAGCAAGCCCTGCCTACCAAAGCCAAATCAACGCCCACAGTTATAAGAGATAATGACAATAGTTAATGTTAGTTGTTCTACGTCCCTAAAGTTGGCGTGGTTTGTTATATGGCAGTAGTAACTAGAACAGGGACCGTAAAACAGCTGTTTGGGTTTCTTGTTCATCGACTCTCAGAGTTTGTCCGAGAGTGTCATTGCTACCTCCCACTTGGAAGCACCAGCCCTACATGGCGTTTGCTCAAGTGTCCCCACCCTGTTGCACTCACACTGTGGTTTACACCTTTCTCATCTTGGCCATTGGGAAGTTACACGCTCCTCATCGACGAGGGGACCCTATACCCCAGACACGGACTCTAGGAATTGCCTCCAAGGTCCATGCTCGGTAACCTCACCCGTCGGCGTGGGACCAGCAAGGCCAGAGAAAGGGCCCGGCATGAGGTGGGAGAGAGAAGCCTAGACAGACCGGAAGTTTAGCAACCCCTTGGGAAAGTGGGGGAGCGCAATGAGTGCAATTGCTACATCTGAAGGGTCACATTATGGGAATCTAGAGAAATGCTGTGGAGAAATACAGAATAATAATCAATAGAAGAGAGTAAGGAAGAGAAAGAGAAAGGAGGAAATTGAAGGGTGGTGGGCAAAAAAAGAAACATAATAAATGCAGGGTCAGAGAGTTAGAGAGGGGGGAGATCAGGAGCTGAGAAACAGAAGATGAGAAGAACAGCCCTGACCGCGTGGCTCAGCCGGCTGGGTGTTGTCCCGCAAAGCGCAAGGTTGCCGGTTCAATTCCCAGTCTGGGTTGCAGGTTCAGTACCCGAAAGGGGGCACACACGAGAGACAGCTGATCGACATTTCTCTCTCGCATCAATGGTCCTCTCCCTCCCTTCCCCTTTCTAAAAATAAATAAATAAATGAGATTTAAGCATAAAAAAAAGAAAAGAAAATGAGGAAAACAAAGACCATGTACAGTCCCCGCTACTTGAGAAGTGTGTCAAAAGCACCTGCGGAAGGCATGAAAACGTGAGTGGAGTTCCCAGACAGCCGGTGTTGTACAAAAAATGCACTGGCACTGTACTGTATGTAACCTATACTTTATTTAAAAAGTAAGTAAGAAGGAAAAAGTACTAACTAGACCACTGTATGCTGATCACATATCTCTGCTGTTAACAGTAACGTTCAAGTAAGTTATTATTTCTCAACGAGGCCAAGCCATTGGACTTGGAGACGGGACCTAAAATGCTGAGTCTGTTCCAGGAAGAGACGCCACGAGGATGACTTGGCTTCCCGTGCCGCATGCTGGAGGCTTGGTAGAATGTGTCCAATGATGGAGTTGCCTTCCTGACCATCTGTTCGGATGTGAATCATTAAGGAACAAAGCGCGCTATACCACGAAGTAAATCACGCCGAAAGAAGACAATTGTGACAGATGGAGAGGTGAGTAATAAAACGAATACAGTAGAAGCCAACAGCCTGCAGAACATGACCCGCTTTACAGAAAGACCCCAGCCCGAGGAAGCACGTTCTTTTCTCCCTGGGGCCCTTGTCCAAGAGGCCCGCTCTGGGGAATGGACCACAAAGGGAGGCTGGGAGCCGCATCTGTTTTGGGGTGAGTAGAAATTACCAGTCAGAGATAGGGCCTAAGAAGGAGACGCAACCTAATCTAGCTTGCTCCTGGTAGCACCCTGGTTTGGGAGGGCTCATGACAACATTTCGGCCAGTGTGTTCGGGTCCACAGTCACGGGGGGACCAAAATATTGAGTCTCTCTTCCCTTGGGGTGGCCATGGGCAGCCCCGGCACTTACTTCACCCTGTTCTTCTCACAATACAAATATCATTTGCCAAATATCATTTACTGTTACCATTGTCTATGTGAATCCAACAAGACGGAAAAGGTTAGAAAATGGGGCTGAAGCCGGAGGTGATTCATTACTGGAGGCCTTCATGTATGCACACGCTACCCAGAATTCACCCCAGTTAGGGAGAAGGGAAGTCCATGTCAAACTACCTTACTCCGACCCCCATCCCAAATTTACATGAGGAAAAGCTGGAGTAAGGTAGGGGAAGGGTAGTGGGGCCATTTGTTCCTGGTCAGCTAAAGGACCTCGGGCAAATGACAAAGATCGCCTGATGAAATCCTTTCACTGAATGGATGCAGAAACCTAGACTGAGATTAAAGAGCCTGAAATGTCAAAGCCATGGCTAGTGGTAACACCCAGACAAGAACCCCTATTCTTTCCAATCCCAGTATGGGTCTTCTTTTGCCCTTGAACTAGACTACTGCTAAGTAAAGTAGTTATTTAAATAGAAGAACAAAGCACCCTGTCCACTGTCACTAAGGGGGGCCAGCAGAGCTGTGGCCCAAGGCGACTGGTTGTCCACCATACAGGACAGTCAAAATGAACAAAGGCCTGGGCAGGCTCATCACTCTTAAAGAGCCGGGTTCTGCTTTGCTGACTCAGAACCCCCAGAATTGGTTGCACCGTGGGAGGACACTCATGCCAGCTATGGCTGGAGACCTGAACTGTAAACCAGAAGTCAGAGCGTGGGGAGCCCCAGGCCCTGAGACAGCCGATAATGCATCCTGGCCCACAAGAGGAGAGCTTAGGGGCGGTCACTTACATCCTTCCCCCGGGCCCCCTTCTGAATTCCTGCTGTCTAGCTCCTTGCTCAGCAGGGTGCTGGTCAGCCATCCCCCTCCTATCAACAGCCATCCTCCCTCAGATAAAGTGAGCACGACTGATTCCCATTTCCCCAGATTTACAACACTTCCTGTGTTTGGTTTCAGATAAGTTCGTGCAGTTGTCCTGATATAACACATTGATTAGTTCAGGGCATCCCCACCTCCTCGGTCAATAATTTACTGGCCATTCTTTAGTCTGGCCTTATGGGTGATCTTTTGATATGTCCTCTTTTGGTTCCAGAGGTTAACTTGATCTCAGAGTTGCGAGTGTCTCGGTGTTGCCCTGGGCAGCATGGGCGACAGTATCTGCTAACAGCAATGCCTAATGACTAGCTGGGGTGCCGACCAAGGAATTCTCATGGGCCCTATTTTGAAAAATCCTGATGTCAGGCACCTGGAGTCGCTCATTGAATGCTTCTGTTCTAGGGCACCGAGGGCTGATCCTGCTGCACTGAACCACGCTTTAGCATAACAGGTTCTTCTCACCTGTTAGTCCGTTTTCCATTTCTTTTTCTTCTTTGTAAACCTGTTGGCTCCCCTCTCACACGCAGAGGGGATGTTTAGGCCATGACTCTCACACGCAGGTACTCGCTGGTACACACAGGTGCTGGCAAAATGTCCCCACTCCTCCTGGACAGTAACAAAGGTTAAATCCTTACTTTTGGGGCCGAGCTTGACCGCCCGTCCTCTGCCCTGAGACCTCTTGGAGCCTCTGTCCTCATCGGCACAATGGTGACTGTCACTTCTGTCACCTGTTTTTTCCCCCAGGTGGCTGTGGAATTCAAATAGGATGATGTAGGCAAGACTTGACAAGCCACACAAATGTTAAGAAAAGCATGCAGAGAATTGGCAACAAAAAATAATTAGGCAGTCACATTTATGTGTCGAAATTTGGCTTGCGTTCCTGTCTTGCATTTAATTAAATCAAGAGAAATGTCAGGTGTAAGATCTTAGGGACCAGGATTGTTTTTTTTGGGGGGGGCGAGGGAAGTATGAGCTTGAGTGCTTTGGGGACATGATTAATTTGGTTTTTCTATGCTTTAGGGTTAAAGCCCTATCTAAAATTCCCATGGCCTTTTATCCTTCCGATCATTTTGATGCTAATGTAGAAAAGTTTACCAAGGATATGCTAAATATTCAGGGTCCGGCACAAATAACGCCCGTTTTTATTACCAAATCTTTTCTTACAGAATCGTAAGCATGTAATTCTGTAACATAAGAATACCACACTCAAGCACACCCTATGTCATTGTACGTGAAATGTGCAAAGTAAAACTATAAATTATCACACCCGCATTATTCCCCTACCCACCACCCTCAAGCAGGCCTTCCTTCTGCCGGACCCTGTCTGTTACTTTATTTAATGATTTTCTCCATTAATAGTTATGGTTCAGCACATGACCTGCTTTTTCAAAAGCAAGATTAGGTGTGTGGCAGGCAAACCCTGCGCTTCCTTGGAGAAGAAACGAATACGAAAATCTGGTTAGACAGCGTACACAGAACGACTATGGGATGCAAGCAAAGTTTACTCTGCCCTGTAGCGGGAGGGCCTTGTCCTGGGGTATATCATTTCAAAGGCCCTTGTCCCCAGGAGCCGTAGATACTTTTGCAGTTGCTGTAAGGTGCGGAAATCTCGTTGTAAATAAAGACTGTTCCCCAGCTCCCGGAATCGCCTGCAGCTGTCCGGCCGCTCTGTGCAAGAGGCCGAATGTTGTGCACTGTCCCTGGAGCTGCTTCGGACCAAAGCAAACACTTTCCACTTCCAAGAATCAGCGGAAGGGCCACCTATCAGTGGAATTTAAAATATTTCTCCAATTAAGCTCCAGACCTACAGTCAGTTTTGAAAGTGAGAAGAAAGGGGACAGCAAGTTAGCAGTGTGGCTCTTGAAAAACCGATCGAGAGCTGGTCTTGAGATGACGAGGCTCGGCCGGCGTGTGGAGCAGCCTTCGGGCCTCCTTCTGAACAAGGAAACACCTGTGGGGACGGGGCGGCGAAGCCCTCCTGCCCTCCAGCCCAACAGGGAGAAAGGCGGGTGGGTTTTCAGTGCTGTGATCTAAGGGTCAGAGAGTTTTGCCCTGGGAAGCTGTGTTTTGGGATGCTGACTTGAAGCTGCTGACGAAGAAACAAGACTCAGAAAGAGCCTTTGAACCTCCCCCCTTTCCTGCTCAAGAGATTCAGAGGCAGAAGCCTGCTTCAGAAGGTCTTAGGGTGTGGCCTCAGCCTAATTGGAAAGAAGCGTGGTCAATGAGGGGGCTGCAGGCAGGGGCCTGTGAGCTGACCCTGGGGTCCCGCGGTTTCTGAGTCCCCTGGCGAGCCTGTGCCTGCCGTGTGAGCTCCTCTCTCCCTCGACTACCTGCAAAGCACCCATTCTCACTCCTGAAGTCCAATACCCGCCCCCACCACCCCTTCCTCCCTGTCCAAAATGGCAACGCCCAGTGTCACCTCCCAGTCTTTGGAACTCTCGTGCGTACATGAACTCCCCATGTACCTGTATTCAAATGTAATTTTCTCCCGCTAATCTGTCTCTGTTAATTTGACTATTAGCCGGGACAGAAGAACTTAGAAGGTGGGAGGAAAATATTAATTTTCTTTAGCCCCCCCCCAGGTTACATCTAGAAGAAGTGAATGCCTGACTAGTGTACACAGTGGACAGACAGTGTTAATTGAATGAGTTCATTAGTGCACCCCATGATTTTAATAATACTTCACCTTAGGGGGTATTTCCTTTACAAAACTCCCCCTGTCTGAGTTCCAGCTTTTCCTTAAAACTCGAAACATGCCCAGTGGTAAGGGTCGGCTCTGCTCTGGGAGGGGCACTCACAGGCGTCTGCACGGTCTCCTCACCTGACGGCATTCGCCAAGACCTGAAGGGCCTTTTACAGCAGAGTCGTCAACCGTGCAGGGAGTGGCAGTTTGGGGCCCTCGTAAGGGCCGCTAAGAGGATAGGACAGAGGAGGAGGGCCACGGGGAGGGAGAGGAAACACCCGCCACCTGCTCGCCTCTTCCGTGCCAGTCTTCATGGCCTCAGCCAGACCGAGGGCCTTGGCACCCCTGAGGTCCGGGCGACCTTCGGGGCACCTCCTGCGCAGAGACACCTTTGTTATGCTGAGTGGTTGCCGTGGCCTGGAACCACTTACAGTCCCTTCTCTCCACATCTCCGATGAGATCACTAGCCTTAGAGTGCCACAGACGGAACCCAGCTAACCACGTTGCTGTGCCTCTCTATTTCAGCTTCTCTATTTTCAGCTCTATTTTATGACCGAAGGTTTCCGCCTAACACATTTAAGGGGGTGGTGCATACATGTTTATGCAAACGTTTTGTCCGTCAGAACTGAGAAAAACGATGGTGCGTCGGGGATGTCCTAGTTTTGAATATGCAGTATTCGTGATCCTTCCGCTGACCTCTGCTTACAGAGGTGAGACTCTGTGTCCTCCAGCCCCTGTCACCTCGCAGTGCCTCCCTCGAGCCACTCCTGGGCGCTCAGATGGAGGGCCGCTCCTCAGAGCCTGTCCCTGAGTGGGACCGAGGTACTAGGGGACGGGTCTGAAGCGCGGAGGTTCCTGTTCAGGACTTCCCAGCTCGTCCCTGTCCGCCCTGTTTGGGGGAGCAGACGCTCTCGCTCGCTGACAAGGCCCAGCCCGGCCGAGCCCGCAGCTGGCCCGGCTGAGCTGTTTCTGAAGTTCGCAGCAGCCGTGACTCACCCTCCTACTGGCCGTTAACTTCCCGCGACTCTCCCCAGGTCCTCTCGCTCTGACTCCTGCAAACCCACTTATTTTCAAATTTGCTCAATAGCCATGACATTCAAACCCAACCCGCTCCGCGCACGGTCTGCTGAGAAAATGCACAGTAAGAGCCGAGGGTCTCACAGAAGACATAGCGACCGCAGCCCGAAGCCTGTTTTCTTGGACTGTGGACTGTGGGCGGGTAAGAAATAGCTGCTAATAAGAGACAACAGCGAGTTTTAGGGCCTGTGCCATCCTGCCCAATTGAATTAAGGGGATGTAGTCATCCCGACTGGTGGTTTTCAGGAAGCCACTCCAGATTCTAATTGAATTCACAGGCTCCTGCGTGATTAGGAACATAATACTTTGGTGCCCAGGGTAGACTGAGCACCAAATCTGGTAGACTGAGCTGGTACCAATGAGCTAAAACGGTCCTCTATCTCTAAGTAGTGGTGCCGGGTCTTACTCTCTCTGCCACACTCCCAGGTCCTGTTGCCAGAGTCACAAAAGGAAAGCAAAAAAACCCCACAATTTTCAGAGAAGGTTCAGGTCTTTCCTGCACAGTTCCAACTGCCAATATAATAAAAAATGCAATGAACAATAAATAGGGAGGATTGCAGCTGGATTTAACTTTTTTGGAAGAAAGAACAAGAAGAAACCATCAGTTTGGTGTAAAGTCACTGAAACCAAGCAGCACGGGGCACCCACTGCTCCCAGCCCTCTACCCGGCAGACACAGCAATTGAAAGAGCCTTCGGCTACACAGCCATTTCCGAGTTTGCATCCTGAGTCCACCTCTATCCAATCAGAGCTCAGGGACTCCAGAGGCCCCCGAAATAGCAGTCACTGCCCTGGTTTGCAAAGGGGAAGTTATTCAACAGGTTCATTCAACAAATATTTGCTGAGCGCCTGCCATTTCAGCACTAAGACACGGAGACTTACAACAACAGTTGCCTTGGATATCAGCCCAGAGATGTACAGGGTCCGGCACAAATGACACCCCTTGTTTATTACAAAATATTTTATTATAAAATCATAAGTGTATACTTCTGTAACATAACAATATCATACGTAAGCACACCACATGACATTTTAGGTGAAATGTTCAAATTACAACTATAAACTATTATACCCGTATTATTACCCTGCCAACCACACCCAAGCAGGCGTTACTTCTGCCAGACTCTGTATATCAATATGAGCCTGAATTAAAAATAGAATCCCTTTTCTACGTTAGGTTCTATTTTTTCATTTCTTTGCTTTCAAAGTTAGATCAACGTGGGCGTCAGCCTGGTACTGTAAGCTGAGTGTAGGACGTCCATCCACAGCTCTCGGTGGAAGGCATGCCACGGAGGCTGTCAGAGCAGCACTGGGGTCTCGTGAGGGTCCAAACCCGAGCTTCTGTCTCCCCTTCAAATCTGAGTGTCAGCCGGAGGCAGCCAGCCACCCAGACCCAGACCCGTGACTCATCCCTACCTCCTCCCACTCTCTGACCTGCCCAGGTCCCATCGGTACCACGTCTTACTGCTTTAAACTTTCAGACGCTACTCAAACAGCACAGCAGCGATCTCTTCTGCAGACGTTGCAGTAGGTGTTCGCAGATGGGTACTGTTACTGCCACTCCACTTTACAGATGAACAAACAGGAC
>PVKM010042489.1:0-12803 GCA_004027735.1 Carollia perspicillata | reverse complement strand
TTGATGTCAATATCTTGCACACAGAAAGCATTGTAAAAATATGTATCAAAAGAATTGTTGTAGGTTCAGGGGATAAGGTCAAACCTAGGTCTTCTTTCTCTAAGGCTGCTCTGCTGCCCTCCTGAAAGTAACCAGGTTGTGGAGTGGAGATTCCATTTCACAGTTCTGAAGCACTTGTTTGCAGTATCCCAAAAGAGCAGAGATGCTGTCCTGGGAAGTCCAGATTGGAAATATGCAGGAGGGGGAAAAAGGGCGAGACAGACTTCTGTCCTGTTCTTTAGTCTGTGTTGCTGTCCATCTACGTGTAAATTAGCTCAGTGGAACAGCTAAACTCTTGGTTTTCCTATTGGGGAAATGAGACTGGAAGAAGGGCTCGAGTTTATTCCCTTTGTGTATGGCATTTGCAGGCTCCGAAAGGGCGAATTTAGGGAGTTGAGACGAAAGCAGTCTCTCCCACTCTGAGAGTCCCAAGACGTGAAGCGCCCCTTCTCCAACAAAGGCCTGGGCTGCGGGGAGCTGGGCGCTGCCTTTCCGCTCTCCATCTCGTCACGGTGCTTTCTGTGCCCATGCTCAGTCTCAATCCTGTTTCTGGTCACACATCCCCTCTCTTTCAGAGGAGAAGCACCCACCAGCACTGTGCAGACGCTTTCCCATCACCACCCTTTTACTCTTCTCGTTCTTTATTAAAACTACAAGCTCTGGGGCCTAAATTGCCCACATGTGCTCTTAATTCATCTATTCAACAGTTTTTTAAAAAGATTTTATTTATTTATCTTTAGAGGGGAAGGAAAGGAGAGAGGGAGAGAAACATCAATGTATGGTTGCTTCTCATGCATCCCCTCCTGGGAACTGGCCTGCAACCCAAGCATGTGCCCTGACTGGGAATCGAACCGAGATCCTTTCGTTCGCAGGCTCGAGCTCAATCCACTGAGCTACGCCAGCCAGGGCTATTCAACAGTTTTGAATGATAGGAGCAGGGTGATAAAATGGGTGCCTTCCCATTTTAGGGGTCTATGTAAATAAATGTCTCTAAGCAGTAAAATCTTATATCTCTGTACCATCAGGTGGTAAGTTCCCTATGTGAAGCTGAAAGTGTAAAAAAAATGTTATGTTTTAATATATATGTATCAATGGGATTTTGATGATATCTATCTCACTATAGAGAGGTCTTATATATAACTTATATGTAATTATATAGTACATTATATATTTTCATAACATAATATACATATAGTATATAATATACATCTATATGCAGATACATGTAATATATCTATATGTAAAACAATCTATGTAGATCTAGATAGATATCTATTCATTTATCAAGACAGGGAATGAATAAGGAATTGGCTCACATAATTATCGAGGCCAAGAAGTCCCAAGATCCGTGGTCAGCAGCCTGGAGACCCGGGAGAGTGGGTGGTGTGGATCCAGTCCATCCGAAGGCCTGAGCACTGTGCGAGGCTGCTGGTGTATGTGACAGCTGAAGTCAGGAGAAGACTGAGGTCCCATCTCACCTCTCACACAGGTAAGGCAGGTGAATTTCCCTCTCACTCAGTCTCTTTCTTCTCTTCAGGTCTTCAGTGGATTGAAATGACCAAGCTCCACGAGGGAGGGGAGTTGCTTTGCTCAGTCTACCAATCCCAAAGTTAATCTGATCTCACTACACCCTCAGGGATTCACCCAGAATAATATTTGATCTAATGCCTGGACACCTTGTCAAGGGGCCCAGCCACGTAGACACATAAAATGCACTGTCACACCATGTGAACCCGAGCACAGTCTTTTGAAAAATATCCTTTGCAGACATGGCTAGAACACTAAAGGTATTTGATTTCACTTAAATAGCTCTCATAAGAAATATTAGATATTGCAAACACGGGCTGGCAAGCTATTCTCACGGCCTGAAATTGTAGTGAGCAATCAATCCTGTATCACGGGTACAACTTATTTCATCCATTGTTTGGATGGGAGCTCCACATAAATCCTCGTGTGGCACCATGTTGGTATAGCTCCCATTGCTATTATTAGGCAGATCAATGGTTCTTATTTAGAAATGTGTGATGGAACAATTTTCTAAAATAGTTTTTAATAAATTATCTGTCTGACAGTTTTTTTTTCTCACCGAGGTAATTAATTTTATATTTTCGCCCCATCATTAAATATTTTAAATATGCAAATCGGTTGGCATTTAGTACTGTCTATTATAGTCGTGCCAAAAAAGCCTGCAGAATAATCTTGTTTTCAGAGGTTTTTCTTCACAAGCTCCCTTAATAGGGTATAATTTGCATAAAATAAGCTTACATTGATTACATATTTCTGGTAAGATTTTCTATTTCACAAGACTGGAGTCGGGAGAAGGCATATGTGTGTCACCCCTGGCTGGTTGTCCTCCCTCTGGGGAAATGGCTGTCTGCCACTCTGAGCCCAGAATGATGTGCTGGAGTCAAGGAATCATTTGTCGGTGTTCCTTTTGACACTGTGGCTATGCATTCCTTGATTATTAAACTTGTACGTAGCTGGGTAGTGTGCTTCATCCAAATCAAGACAAGCAAAAAGGAAAACAAGGAAAGGACAGAGCTTTTGTAACTGGTTTTCCAAAGCCTGAGCTTCGCTGTAGTGGCACTCGGGGTGCACAAGACAGATCTGGAAAATGTTTGTGTGGATTCTGGGGGAAAATCGCACTGGAAAGTATTCACTCAGCAGCCAAGAGTCCGTCCAAAGTCCTAAAGCCCAAAAGCTTGAAGCTATTTCCCCTGCCTGCTCAAAAAAAATCATAAACATCCCTGTCCTTCAACAACATTTAATCAACAAATATTTACTGTGCCCGAGTCCAGATGCTTGGCTAGAGAGGCACAAGAAAGAGAAAAATAAAGCCTGTTTCTGCCCTTCGGAGCCAGCCCCCAGCGTAATAAGGGAGACGCACACTAACTAAATAATCACACCGTGCATGTAGGGTTACAAACTGAGACAGACTGGAAAAAGAAAGCCGTAAGCTGACGGTAAGCCAATGGTAAGGTTACCTACGGTAGATAAAGGTGCCTCCAAAAATGAATTTTGCCCAGGTCTGCAGTTCTCCCCAGTCACCTCCTGACAACCAGGTGTCAGGTACAGGGACAGTAGGCCTCAGATGCAATTCTGTCACACAAATGATTATCAGTAAGCCTGCATCTAAACAGGGGGAAGAAATGCACTTACTCATCCTGGTCCGTAAGCTGGATGAAGTGCCAGCCTTCGGTCCTTAAATGTGGGCCATGTGCCCAGGGAGGGAGCTGAAGGCCGCACGCCCAGCCTTCTCTCAGGCAGGGCTGATGCCGCAGTCCCCCAACCACACTTTGAGCAGCAAGCGTTTAGAGGCTCTTTTAAAAGTGCACTTGAAGTTAATGTGACAGCATTCCAGCAGCAGGATTCAGGTGTCAGCAGCCTTTGTACCCATCTGGACCCAGAACCAGACGGGCTCCTAAGCCTAAGGCACGCTTTGGAAGAGTTTGTGCTACCAGACTTGCTCCGTTCTTTACCTTGTTTCTGCGGAAGCAGGACAGGGTATATGAGATTTCTAGCCCATCTGCATGTTTAAAATGCCACTCATGACACAACGAACAAAATTTTAAATGCAATTACCTGATTTTCAGACCCTCTGGTGGATTAAAGACGGAGATAAGTGAAGGCTTTGTGTAGCTGCCTCTGGAATGTAGGGTTTTTTTTTTTTTTTTTTTTAAGTTATAGCTTTAAATTTGAACTACACCTTCAGTGTGTATTTTAAATTAAGGTCTTTCAACTGTGAGTTAAACACCCTCAAGATGGAGATCAAGATGTACAAACACACTGTTTATGCTAAAGTATTGATAAGTAATTTGTGGACAACATAAATGGTCTATAATTGGGTTCTGTGCATGACCAGATTAAAGAACAATGGCCCAGCCTGGGAGTGGCTTCCTTGGGAAGGTCTACAGGACGAGGAGAGGCTGCTTTGGAGGTGAGAGCATCCCAGCCAAAAGGAGTAACATGTGCAAAGCCCGGTTCCACAACAGGAGAGGTGGTGCCTTCCGGTGTCCCGCCACGGATGATTATATAGGTCACAGTAAGTCTCCCAGGGTGGACAAAGGAACACAGCCCTTGGTTCTTTCCCTTGGGTCTTGGAGTCTCAGTCCTGGGGTGTACTTGGTGGCCACAGTCACAGTTTTTTCTGTGATTAAACTGTAAAACTGACCTTCCTGGTAAATCAGTTTTGTCTTTTGCCTGTGTCCTAGTTAACACCTAGGCAATTCATACTCCTCCTGCTGCTAAGGAATTGCCCAAGGCTTCTAAAAGAGAAATTCAGTGTGTCAACTGAGAAAACCACGTAGTGTTCAAGGAAAATAATCTGTTAGCAATATGAAACTTTTCATTTGATTCAAGGGATGCTTTTGTATCTTACTGTAACTCATGTGACTCAGGGATCTCACCTACAAGTGGGAACTAGTCAACAAAACAAATAAGCAATCAAAATATAACCAGAGACATTGAAATAAGGAACAAACTGATAGTAACCAGAGGGGAGCGGGGAGGGGATAATGGGGGAGAAAGGGGAAGGGTTTTCAGGAACAACTATAAAGGACACATGGACAAAACCAAGGGATAGGGGAGGATGGAGGGTGGGAGGTGGGGATGGCTAGGGCAAGGGGGGGTTGTGGGGGCAGGGAATGGAGATGGCTGTACTTGAACAGCAATAAACAAAGGCAAAAACAAAAACAAAAAAGTCAAAACATGATGATAAATAAAAATTATTTGTGTGTATCCTACTAAAGATGAGTCCATGCTATGCTAGGAAAACGAGGGGGCTGGGAAAAGGACACAGATCAGCTTCTGTGGGCAGAGTCGGAGGTTTTATTTGTTTGAAAAACTAATGAGCATGTTGGAAGGTAAAAATTCATCATCTTAAGAATTATATTTTAACCTCGAGAGGCAACACAACTGAACAAGTATGTCTGGTTTGGCTGTATATATACACACACACACATAATATTCATTTCAACTCAAGATAAATGTCCAGACTGAGGTGAGGGGCACTAAGGAAGGAAGAAGTCTTGTATACACATACCTTATCTCCACCAGGCTAGATTGTGCTGTAGGTTGTAAAATATCTTCTAGTAACTTAAGTTTGAAAAGGCACTCACCTTTGACTGTGAGGGTTTACCGGCTTATGTGATGAGCTCGTTAAAGAGAAAGTTGTGCTGGTGGAACTGCTAATCCCACTGCTTGGCTTTGAATGCCATTGACCGCAAGTTGTGTCTAGTGGGGTAACATGCCTGTGTGTGCTTTGTTATCTGTCCGACCGCCTCCTGATTCTGCTCTGTTATCTCCATGGCCTCGACCAGGCCGCTTCAGAACTGGTGCAGGCTAGAAATAGAAACTGCTTCAAAAAATGCTTAGATAAACTCATGGATGGGCCATGTAATTAATTATCAAGGGAGGCTGGCATGGTTCGTGTTGCCTCCCTAGCCTTTTCATGGTTGAGATCAGAGGCAATAAATACGCTCTCCTGCCAAACTGCTCTTTGAGACAAAAAGGATAACTGCGTGGCCTGACCTAATGAATGTAATGAACATTTTTATGACCTTTTAAATCACCTTCTATTTTTAAGAAAGGGAGCAAACTCATAATATCTCGGGGAGATTTGCTGCAGCAGTTTCGACTAAGTCTGCTTGGGGGAATGGCTCATTATGACTGAGCAAGGCAGGCTGTGATCTTGAAAGGCAGGGCGCCCAACGTTGCCAACTTGAAAATATGGCTTTAGTCACAATGTAAATGTGCAGTACTGGAATGATTTGATAGTTATGTGGCTTTTTTATAGTCATAAACTTTAAAAAGTAATTGTGAAGGTGTCTGATGGGTGTATAGGAGTTCAGTATCCCATTCTACTTTTATATATATGACATTTTCCATAATAAAACCTTTAAAGTAATCGTTAATAAAGCCATTATTGCATAAAGGGGCTATAAAAGGGCATGTTTGGCCTTATCAATTTGTACCTAAATCTGATATAACTTAGTCACGTTTAGCCCTTGACCACTCAAGAGGCCACGGGGAAGCATAGACTTGAAATGCAGACATCACAGTTTCCAGGGCTGTCAAGGGTTCGGCAAGAGCACAGAGTGGATGCTGCCAACATAAAAAAAAAAGAGAGGCAAGAGAAATCATCTGGCCACCCAGTGTGGGCATAGCCGAGTCTCTGCTAGGGTTCAGGTTGGAGACTGGGAGCCTGGCCGGAACAAGAGGAAAAACTGAAAACAACCAGAGATGTGAGGGATTAGGTGGAAGTAAGCAGAGATTGCAAGGCGATCTCAGGCTCTTCCTCCCATACGGGGGCTTAGTGCATTGCACTGACGTTCCTCGTGGCATGAGAAGCACTAAGTGCCTGTGTGGGATCAAGACCTACTCCTCAAGCCTACTGAGTCTTAAAAGAATGTGCTCCCTGTAGAGTCACAGACAAGGACAGACTTCAGTAATTCTCCCAGTCTGAATATCACCGAAGGATTTTACAGACATGATGGAATTAGTCAGTGAAATGCATTTTTAAAAATAAATTAGTAAAAGAATCCTCCTTCTTCTAAAACCCCAGCAGAAATCCAAGATGTTAGATGCTAAAAGAGAGTTACCACCTTTGGTTATTGCGCTTCCTCCAATTCCCGACTTTAGCCTGTCTCTCTGATGTAGGAAATAGATTCATTTCGGATTTTGGCAGGTCTTTCTGACAAGTGCTGAAAACGCCTCAGTTCTGGGGGCTGTTTATAATTTTACTCTTTTATCTTCATGTATGTCTTTTAGTCAAGCATCCACTGAGTTTTTCTTGTTTCAGGCAGAGCAATAGGCCTGGGGATAAAATTCGGAATGATGTAGAATCCTTGCTCCCAAGTGCTTATGGATTTGTTCTAATGACATCGTTTGGGCAGTTTCAACGTTGTGAAAGCAGGATGCTCCTTGCTAAAAGGATGCCTCTGTGGTCCGTGTGTCAGGGCCTGTCATTGCAGGTCCCCTGCTCTTACCATTACCTTCATTAGG
Organism: Carollia perspicillata; assembly: GCA_004027735.1. Taxonomy (NCBI): domain Eukaryota; kingdom Metazoa; phylum Chordata; class Mammalia; order Chiroptera; family Phyllostomidae; genus Carollia; species Carollia perspicillata. The sequence continues at coordinate 5,762 of PVKM010042489.1, read as the reverse complement.
TAACGAGAAGAGGGCAAGGGAGTCAAAACAAGAAACACCGTGCATTTTGCTTTACCTGACTGTCCCTATCAAATTTTCTATTTTTTATTTTATTTATTTTATGGGGTTTTTGTTTTGTTTTGTTTTGTTTAATTTGTTTTGTGCTTCAGGTGGCTGAGTACAAGTTTACAAAACGTAATCTGGCTGAGAACAGAGATGGTACACACTCATCTGCATGGGGCAGCATGTTATTTGCAGTGAGGAAAGGGGCCTGGCATACCTCCCCCGTCTCTGCGGGTCTTTCCATCAACAGATGTTTTTTGTTTCAGTAATCTTCACAGTGTGGCTGTATGAAATTTCTGTGTTCTGTTGGCTTACATTTCTCCAATGCATTCTTACAGAATCCCCTTCTAGAGTGAGTTGTAGCCTTCAAAACAAGAATCGTGTTTGGCAAGCTGCAAATTGAGGCTGAGACCATTTTATCTAGAGTACTGAATATATTCCTAGAGTGGTATCTACCCAGAATTCTCTTTCCACTTTCACGGCCAGTCTTGTCTAGCTGTCATCAGCAAATAGAGTCACTGTTGTCACATAAGATGTTAGATTGAGAAGACTAGAACCGTTTATTGAGACCATGTTCCTCTTTAAGACAATGTAATCAGCTTCCCTTTTAAGGAAGGACCAGAAATCAGAATGATATGCATTCTAATTTGATGGACTCACTCAAACATTTTCCTATCTAGGTCAGTGAGGTTTTTTACACTTTTTTTTTCTTTTTTAGTAACCGCATTATCCTTCTCAGTTTAACTTTCAATAAGTTCCTGAATTTGGAGGAAAAGGGCACTACACTGATATGGGAAGTAACAAATGGCTTTGTAGTTTTTGGATCTTGCCTTTCTAGAAATAATAAAGGCGAGGTGTTTTCATTTCACAATCTCAGCTGGTGACCCTGGATTTCTTCTTGCTTTCGATAATCATTTCTTTGTATTCACCTGGAGTACTGGGTTGTACTACTAATACTAATAATTAATTGCTGTAACCACTTACTTATTTTATACTGCAAGCTAGTCACTGCCTGAGACACTTGACATGTATTCCTTTTCTCAATCCTTGCAGTCAACCTTGATGTTATTATTACCATGACTTTACATGCCAGCACACTGAGGCACAGAGAAGTTATGAAAATTGCTCAAGTTCACATATCTTTATATTGTCTTCTGTGTCTAAGCTTCATGGCAATCAAAATTACCTGTAGTCTCTCTTGAAATGTCCTCTTCACTCAACGGATGCTCATAATGTACTTTAAACATTTAATTGAGGAACTGCACAAGTGAGGATGAAATAGGGGTACGCCAAAAGAGCCAAGGCTGGTAAACTAACTTTTTGAGCTTCCTTCTTTATTAAAAAATACAAACAATCATATTTTTCTTTTAAGAATATGTTCAGCCTGTATAAATTATGATACTTCCTATTATGTACCAGAAGCTCAATAATATCAGGTCCCTTTTTCTTCCTATAATAATTGTGGTCTTTCTGTTCTCTCTTTTCTAGACTCCACCCAGTTAATTCCAGTGGGAGAGGGTTGGGTGTGGCCAAAGCCACATCAATCAGAGTATCTCTGTCCCCTGACCTCAGTGATTGATCCAGAGAAAAACACGTAACTGAAGCTCCACCAATCAAAACTCCCAGGATTTTTCAGACTGAAGTTGGTGGGAATGACGACCATTTTCTTCAAGAGTCATGGACTCATTAGGATGTAAATTCAGAGATGGCTCGCGCAGTCATAGTCCCCTCTGTGCGGGGCAGTTAACATGTTCGAAGACGGACTGAGCCAATAAAGAGAGAAATACAGGGGTAAGTGGTAGAAAGAAGAAAAGAAAGACAAAGTGTTCAGACTTCTTTCTGGTCCCTAGATCTTGCCGTTCTTAGGGCTGCATTCACACATTCCCTTAAAATCAATAATTTAGTTGAACTACTTTCTTAACTCTACCACCTGAGAAACTTGCAGTTTTTCAATATCATCTTTCTATAATTAAGTCCAGGTAAAAACTGAATATATATGATGTTGGGGAATTGCTTCCAAATAATATCAGGATGGGGTAGCGGATGAGGGTGTAGATGGGTAACACTGGCCCTGGGCTCACGGTCTTGTGGGGACGTGTGACAGGTACACGGAGGTTTATTAGACTGTTTCACTTAGTTTTTGAATGCGTGCATATAGATTCTTCATAATATAAGATTAAACTATCAAACAAACAAAAGCAACAACAATAATAAAAAAACCCAAACCAGGCCATGGAACTGAGTCTCATGTTCCCAAAAAGATTAATATGACATGAGAACAGCTCTGAATAGATAAAGACGATAAGTCCTTTTGGTGCTTGAGGGAGAAGACTGGCAGAAAGGAAGGAGCACAAGACAAGGGGTCTGTTGAAGGTAGTCTGACTCCCTTCCTTGGTTGACGTCTGAAAGGAGTGGAGAACAAGATGGGAAAAGAAGCCTAAGTAAATGGGTGTTTTGTACTTTTGCAATTTTTCTCTTTACGTACACCACCCTCAGAGGGTTCTGGAGCAGCGCAGTAATGTGGTTTGGGGAAGCATCTCATTATTCACTCATTTACTTATTCATTTGCTTATTCATTCATTTGGGTAATATTATCTGATTCAGGAAGCAGAAAAGCCTTGCTAATGCAGTATCTGGCATGTAGGTAGTGCTCAATAAATATCTGTTGCATTAATACATGGAAAAAGGGATATGCTATAAAGAAACACCTTTCATTACAGGACTCTTTTGACATTACATCAATATTCGAACCTCTGCATTTGGAACCTGCCAGAGTCTCTGCAGCAGATTGGGTTTCGAAGGCCAGGAGCACGTCACCACGGAAATTTTGCATAGACATCCACAGCTTGAAATGTGTTCTAAGTGACAGTGTTTGAAACCTCTAAATCGAGTTTTCTGGCTTTGAGTGACAAGGATGTCAAAAAGATGGAAATTAATCTTTCAAAATATGGATTTTGCTTGTTGAATTGAAAACCTTTTATTTTCTTCTAGGTAGAAAAGGTCTTTCAGTGTGATCAATTCACGATGTGGATTTAATTGCCTTGGTATTATTAATAGCAGTTAATTTTCAGAGGCTGCAACAAGCCTTTGTTACATCGAATTGATGAGAAGAACCTAAACTGCTTGCTACATATTGTCTTACGCTGTATGTGTGGACCGCCCTGTGTGCATCTGTGCCTCTGTATGTACGATGTTCCCTTGAACCACAGATATTTATCGAATATAAGGCATGATGTGCTGCAAAAAAGAATGAGAAGGCATGGCTCATTCCATCAAAGCAGTGATAGGGGAGAGAAGCTGCATCCTTTTTGGATCTTCCCTGGGCAAGTCAGTTGCTTTAAAAATAAACAAGGAAATTGTTCTAAATTACGTGCTGCCATCTGGCACGCAGCGTGCGGCTCCACCGCGTTCTTCTCCCCGAGCTGCATCCCTACGGGAAAAACAATAGTCACTCTTTATTCCACTGTGTTTATTTGTCTCCAAACAAGTGAAGGTAAACAGAACTGGAGCTAAGAGAAATGGAGAACTCAGCAAAGTTTGCGTAACCCGAGTGTCCCAGACATGTCCAGTTCTTCAGAGAGCACTGTTCCTTTCTTAAAGCAATAAAGTCAACTCTATTTTTAGAACAGTCTTAAATTTACAGAAAAATGGCTAAGACTGTGTGGTATGCTTGTATAATTAATGTAATAATACAGACTATTATTGTTAGCTGAAGTTCAGACTTTACTTTGATCTCCTTAGTTCTAGCACTTTTATCCAAATAAGGGTAAAATGGTATTGAAAAAAATAGAAAGGAATAATATGGAAAAATTAGGTTGAACTGGCTACTGTATGACTAGGATGCAAAAACCAAGACCTTCCTGGGAACTGCTGTGGGGTGGTTTTGTCTTTGGCTCCTGCCCCTGCCTCCATTTCGAGATACATGGGTGACTTCGTTTCAAGCCTTAGCTTGAATTAATCAAAAGGGCCCATTAAGATGCTTTTTTCTAGAATAGAAGAGCAATTTATCATCAAAGTTGAATTCAAGTCACCCCTCAAAGAAACAGAAACATTATTTTAAAATAATTTTGCTGACCTACCCCACACCTATCCATCCAGTTAAAAGAAATACAGATATAGGTTACACTCACCTTCATTGTTCTGGGCTCCCCTCTGATAACTCTTCCCCACCATGTGCTCTCAGGTGTCCAGTTTGGACATGCCAGGGTCCCAGGGCTTTCTTTCTACCTCAAGAATATCAGAAATGAACCAAGAATGTGAAAATAGCTTTCATGGAACACACCCTCAACACCAGGTATCAACCTTGCCTTGGTAGACAAAGGTCAGTGGGTCCCATTAGAGGTCCTCTGTCGCCTACAGACTGCTTCCTCCGTCTGCTGCGGTGGAACCATGCAGAGATGGGAGGTGGCCAGCAGAGCACATCAGAATGGGCACCTTGACCGGGCTGGTTGCTGATTCAATTTGCCTTTCTCCTGCTGGAAGGTTCCAAGGTGGAGTCACTGTTATGATGAGGCTATAGAAAGACAGACTACTCAAGAACTGATTTCCAACAGAAACTTCTTCATAAAGGAAAACTGCTGAACTGTGTTTAAGCTTGAAATTATAGCTTAATAAATATCACCTTAACAAAATGCTTTATGAATTTATGCATTTTAAGTGTGCTAAGACAAAGTTTTACAAGTGATTTTATTCCTTTAACTGTGCAAAGATGTAGCTCACTCATTCATAACGATGTTCCAGAGGAGTTTTGTTTACAGTTGTTTACAACTGTCCACTCTGGGAGCTAGAATCTTCTCTGTATCCATCAAAGAAGATTTACCTACGTAAGGTTCCCAATATACATCAATACATGGAAGCTTTTCTTTGGGAAATTGAAGATAACCCAATGATTTATTGAGAATGAACTGAATTTACAGTATGGAAGGAGAAAACACTATACACTATTAAACAAAGAAATCAGTGTAAAAAATATGAAAGATGTACAAAGGTTCCGAAATCAATTTCCAGCTCCTTTTGTTGTTGAGTGGGTGGGCCTTTCAGCCAGCACGCGCTGGTCTTGAACACAAGCTCTCTCCTCCCGGTTTCTAAGTTCTCCTTTCACACCCAGCTGATGCAGTCTTGCAGCTGAGCGGCCTGGGCGCCAGTCTCCTGCTACCGTACATAGGCATGACATAGAAATAGATGAGGAAGGAAAGAGATTTGTATTAACAGCGTTTCTAATTTGGGAGAGCTGCGGTTTCCCCTGCTGCAAACCATTCTCTCCCACAAAACATAGACATCCCCTTGTTCCTAGAAGGGCTGAAATCCTAACCCATGCCCAGAAGTTCATCAGTCAAGTAGCCCAAGGCAGCTACATGAGTGGATCAGCATCTCTCTAGTTCTCAGGCTTTCTCTTTTTGGGGTGCGCACTGGTGGGTTCCAGAGTTGCCATCGTCTCACACAGCTTCCTCTCTCTCCCAGGGGCGGGGAGCACTGTCAGCTCACTCCAGCCAGTAGTACAAGGGGCTCAGTCCTGTGGACCTCAGCGTCCAAGGCCCCTGGGGTTGAGGAACTTCCCTGGCCCCTGTGTCTGCGTGCCGCTTTCGGGGCTAGAGCCCATGGGGTCCCATGAATGCTCTGTGCCCCACCCCTGCTGGGGGCGAGGTGTGAGGAAGAGAGAGAATGCTCGTGTGCACGTTTTGTCTTAAAGCTTCGGTCCAGAAACTCACGTGTGACAGAGC
>PVKM010042488.1:0-12795 GCA_004027735.1 Carollia perspicillata | reverse complement strand
GGAAGAACCACTTCCAAGCTTCCTGAAGTTGTTGGTAAAATGCATTTTCTCACTGCTATAGAATCCAAACAATTCCTTTCTTTAAAGCCAGCGAGGAAGAAATTATCTTCTACTTCGAGGGTTTAACTTTGAGGAAAGCTTGGACCATCTTTTAGGTCATACTCCCAGTCATTGCCTCTTTCTGTTAAGTCGAAGTCAAATAATTAAACATCTTAACACGTGCAATGTTTCTTTACTTTTGTCACATGCTATTGGTTAAAAGTAAGTTACAAGGATTGTTTTTCTTTTACTATTTTATTTATTTATTTTTAGACAGAGGGGGAGGGAGGGAGAAAGAGAGGGAGAGAAACATTCAGTTAGTTGGTTGCCTCTCTCCTATGCCCTGGGTGGGGATCAAACCTGCAACCCAGGCATGTGCCCTAACTGGAATCAAACTTGTGACTTTTTGCTTTGCAAAATGACACCCAACCATCTGAGTCACATAGGTCAGGGTGTAAGTTACAAACTTTAGCTGAACTCAAGGGGAGGATTAAATAAGAGTGTATACACCCGGGAATGAGAATAAGGGGACATCTTAGAATTCTCCCTGTCATGTATTATAACATTTTTCTGTTATTTTTTTATTTTATATTGTATTTTCTGCTCTTATAGTTTATGCTCTTATAGTTGTCTGAATTTTCCCCTCTTCGTTCCCATCCACCCACTTCCTCCCTACCCCCCCCTTTCATAATCAGTCCCCTCACCATTGGCCATGACCATGGGTCTTTCATATATGTTGACTAATCCTTTCACCTTCTTTCAACCATTCCCCACCTCCCTTCTCCCCTATTTTCCCTCCTTTTACAGCTATCAGTCTGTTCCATGATTCTATGCATCTGCTTCTATATTTCTCATTAATTAATTTTGTTCATTAGATTCCTCTTATAAGGGAGATCATATGGTATTTGTCTTTCACTGACTGGCTTATTTCACTTTACGTTTTTTTCATGACAATTATATTCAAACATGAAGTATTTTATAATTCACTTGAACACTAGATTATCAGGATATCATTATGCTATATGCTTGGTTCTGAAGGTTTGAAAAACTCTAATGATATCCTAAAAATAATTGGGTGTCACTTTTTTCAGATGTAAATAAGGTGTCCTTAAGAAATGGGAAAAAAAGAAGGAAAAGTGCATTATTAAAAAACTACTTAGTGTCTAGTTCTGTTTTCAAACCCCTGAAGGCAAATAATAGACACTAGATTCATCTCATTAAAAAGTGTTAGTGTCATAAGCTTTGGCAAATGGCACTTGAAAAAATTATGAATCAGTAGTAATCATTACTTTACAAACTAATAAATAACCATGAAAATGCTCCTAAATTTAGACAGTAGAGTGCTGTCAAGATACTTAAAATAACTCTTTTCCATTGCCAGCAAACCAGCCGTATCTATCATATCCTTCAGGAATTGCACGCTCACAGATTTTAATACTAATATTTGGGTCATTTTAAAGTCTATTCATCCTAATGTAAAAAGCACATATACCTTCAAAGACAAATTATTCCAAGCCAACTCATTATCTCTCATCATATTTCTACCATTTTTCTTCCTTATGTTCTATATCATTGTTCATGTCACCCTATCCTCTCAGTTCCGCAAGCCAAAATTGAGAAGCAAGTCAACATTGGCATTTACCTCACACAATCAATGACCAAGTCAGAAATCTGTTTTTACATTACATGTTCATAGAGAATACCTGTAGTCGACCCAATGCCTCATTTTAATAAAATTTCCCTTGGTTATCTTGGAATAATTCATGAACTTTTCTAATCTACTGTCAAACAGTGCTTCAGGGATCAAATGACTAGCATCTGCTTGCTAATAGGACAGTTTTATGTTAAATGTGTTTAATAAATTTGATCATCATGAAATGACTGTGTTTAATAATTTTGTGCAGTTTGTTATAGCCCATAGCAATACTTGTCATAAACCTTTCAATTAATAAACAATTTTTATAGTCATATGTCTCATTACTAGCACATATGAATTAGTATTAAAGGAATCCAAGGTAGTTGTAACTTTTGTTTATTTTACCAAAAATATGTGCTCACTTTACATAATGCTTTAAAAATATTTGAAATATCTGAATTGTGCAATGCTGAAATAGATATATACACTTGAATGCACATTTTTCTAGTCATTTATAGCATATTCACATGTGGTACTTCAGTGTTTTTAAAATCATGCTATAGCAAGTTGAAATTGGTTTGGCTGTGAGTAGCAGGGACGTTTCACTAAACAACTGTCTAACTTCTACTTCTTTATGATTCAGAAACATTTCAATGTACTTCATTCTGAAGTTGCTAACGGGCTCTTCTACACTGCTATTATTTCCATTGTTTGCTATCGTGCTGCGAGGACTACGGCTGCTGCTGCTGCTTCTATTCCTGGAGCAAGTGTCATGAGTCAGTCGTTGTGTTAAAGAGTTCAGACGTATCTTCGGGGAATAAAATTGGTTCTTGGGCTTATCTTGTAGCATGGGCTAGCATAGTGTAGCATTTGAGGGGAACTCAAACCCCAAACCCAGAAGCATTTACAAGTCATGAAAATTTTACTTGAGGTTTTCTTCAGATGCAGAAGAGGAGATGGCACTGACGAAAACATGGTAAAACATCCTATAATGTTCTTAATCCATCACTTCCTGTCTAACTCAAGGCTGCTGAATTAATGACTTCTCTTCCTTGTAAAAAAAAAAACCTGCCGATATTGGGCTTTTCCCTTATTCTTTCATTCTATAATTATTCTATTCTCCAGACTTCAGGATCTTTTTTTAAATTTTAGAGGCCATATCATTCTAAATTTCACTGCCTGTAGCAATTATGAGACACTCTCTTCCTTCTATTCTCATCAGCACAGATATTACAATTTAAAAATAATTATTTTACAAAATAGTTGACTATTTCCTCATTGCTTAGTTCTTTTTCTGGAGTTTTGATCTGTTCTTTTAGTTGGGCCATATTTTTTTGTCTTGGCCTACCAGTCTGGATGAATGTTTCTTTTTTAATTCCTTGGTCATCAAGCTTGCATGCAGTCTGATTTTCTGGAAGCTTTGGTTGTTTTTTGTTTTTAAGTTTGTAGTTATCCTTCTTTTGGTTGTGCAAGGAAGTGAAGCGTTTCTATCTATGACTGGATCTTAGCTAGAATTCACTTGATTCACATTTTAATTACTAGAACGTGTAAAACTTTTTCAGACACTTGCTAAACGTTAAAGGTCCATCTTTATTCATTCAACAAATAGTCACAGAGAGCCATTTTTATGCCAGGCCTTCCTCTAGTGTTAAGGACACAATGATAATCAAAAGCGAAAATTCCATTCCCTCGTAGAACTTTAATTTTATTTGGTATAGTTAAAAAACAAACAAAGAACTATAATTTGTGGAAGGTGAGTTATAGTAATTGTTATGGGGAAGAATAAAGGACTGGAGGGTGAGGATTACAATATAAGTAGGGTACAATATTAAAAAAACACTATGAAGATGACATTTAAATAAAGACTAGCTGGCATTGAAGGATTAAACTGAACCTATGCATAAGGATGGGTGGTGATATCTGGGGAAAAAATGAAAGAGAGTGCCAAGTCTTTAGCAACAGTTTGCCGGATGTGTTTGAGAAAGTGGCTCATGTGGTAAGAGTAGAGTTACCCCTGAAATCAAAGAAGCAGTGCAGCCGGATCACGTAGGAACTTGCTATTTTAAGGACTTGAGCATTCTCTCCAAGTGAGATGGGAAGCCAGGAAGATGTTTTAACAAGATCACGGTGGCTGCTTTGTGGAGAACAGACTGAAGGGACACAACGTCTGGAACAGGGTGACTAGTTAAACGCCTATTACTGTATTACAGGTGAAAGATGATGAAAAGTCATAGCAGTACATATGACCTCATTATGTATATCTAATAGTCCATCAGACTATTCACAAACAAGACACGGTATGTAACAGAAAGAGAATAGTAATGGATAATTCCAAGGTCTTAGGTCTGGGCTTTGAAAAGAATAAAGTCGACCTCTATTTAGAGGGAAATATTAGGTAAGATGTAAAGCAGATTTGAGAGACAAAATTAGGAGCTCAGTTGTAGATATGCCCTGAGATTAGAGATCAAAGTGGAGTCGAAAAGTGCGCAGTTCAATACAGAAAGGGATGCCCCAGGCTTCTGGGAATCACCTGTTTGTGTTCTTTACTCAGCTACCTCTTAAATTTATCATGTATTCATATAAGTGATCATGGACTTTTAATTTTGTGATATTACTTTTTGAGATGTGTATAACATCACATTTGAAGTGATCATTATGTTACAAAGGCTTAAATTCTGTCAGTAAAGAACTATGAAAATCTATCTAATAGCACTGGGTAGGGAGAGTGTGTTAGGGGAGGGAAATGGAGAGAGAGAGAGAGAGAGAGAGAGAGAGAGAGAGAGAGAGAGATTGCTTTCAGTGGTATAAAAGCTTCCATATGGTGTTAGTTTGTCAAAATATTTCAGTAGGAGTACTGCCGGAACTTTTCACCCACACGCATATTTAGTATTTAAACCCTCAGTAGTAAATTCACTTCCTTTGTATGTGTATATGTCTTTCTTTGTTCTCCCATTGCCTCAGCTTTTCATTTAGATTTTCTATTGGTGATAACTGGCTGCCTCAATGTAGACAGCAATATCAAGCGGAAGTCTAAACCACATTTTTTTCAGAAGAAGTATCCAGATTTCTAGACGCCTGAATTATGTCAAAGTATCTGTGCTGATCATCCTGTCTGTTGCTCTGCAACTGTGCCTTTTTAATTGCTATGGCAACAGCACAACAGAGCCAATATAGCCACAAAGATTCGTTACATGAAATGTTAAACACCATCCTGCAACTGAAACATAATGGATACATAACATCTCAAAAGCTCAGAGACTCACCTTTTAGAATTAAAAAAAAGAAAAGAAAAAGTAAATCCTGGCTGGTGTGGCTCAGTGGATTGAGCACCGGCCTGTGAACCTGCCTGTTCAATTCCCAATCAGGGCACATGCCTGGGTTGTGGGCCAGGTCCCCAGGATGGGGCACATGAGAGGCAACCACACATTGATGTTTATCTCCCTCTCTTTCTCCCTCCCTTCCCCTCTCTCTAAAATAAATAAATATAATCTTAAAAAAAATTAAAGAACAAAGTACAGTCAGTTACTAGATTTTAAACACCAAGTAATGATATTCATATTTCTATTATTACCCTTTTTCTGCCCCTTCAAATTGTCATAAAATCAAGGTGAATTCTGATGGCGAAGCTTCTGCATTCTTGGAAAAGAAAACAGGGGTCATCTATGCTGCATAAGCAGGATAGTCATTTCTCTGCATTTCATGTTTGTGATAATGTTTCATGCCCTTTGCCTTTCCCTCTACCTTGTGTTCACTGAAACCTGATTATACTGCAAGGAGCTACACTAGAAAGAAAAACGGGCACATTAAATCCAGACTAGAGTTTCAGCAGGCCTTCACTGGGATTCGATTTCCTCCTCATTCAATACCAGCCCAGACATGGAACACAGCTTTTCCCCCCATGATGTTTCCCACACGGCCTGGATTTGAAGGGGCACACATCTCAGGTAAAATTTGATGAGGCACAACCATGTAATAATACCCCAGCAAACAAGTTACTCTTTATCTGAGAAGTTATTTTACTTATGTATGACTGTTTATCTGAAGGCCACATGCCTATCACTGTTTTACATAGGTTGGTCTCCCTTTTTGAGCTTTCCTCAGTACTCTTTCCCCTCTTCTCTTCCCTACAGTGAACCTTAATTTATTAGACATGGAATTTGGCTACCCCTTGTTTCATTGCCCCTTGAAAATCTATGCCTGGGGTACTCACTACTCACACACAAGTGGATTATTAAATTATTTTGCTAAACAAATAACTGTCTACTCTCCAGATAAATTAAACCTATTCCTAAGAGGTGTTATTGCCTTACTTAGTTGAATTTTTAAATATAAATTATCTTGCACTTCTATACACATATCAACCCTCCCCTTTCCCAAATATTTTCCACGTATATCTGAACATCCACGAGGAGTGCTCGCGAGCCACACACGCCGTTTTAGGAAACCACTCCCCACCTGTGCCTGCTGACCCAATTCCAAACTACAGCACTGTGGGGAACCTCCACAGCCTCTCAGCCCTGGGCTGTTCTAGGCTGCTTCTCCCTCCTACAGGATTACTGATAGTACTGACTCTCAACATGCACGAACCACCAATGGCATTATGGTATCTGCAGACAGTCTTCCAAGTTGTTGAGCATGGGGACAACTCAACCTATATCAGCAGGAGAACACTGAGACTTCTTATACCCAGAAATCACTCTTCTGTCTATGAGGTAGAATTTATATTCTTCCAAAGAATACGTAGTTTTACAGACCTAAGCATTTGGGTAGCTTCAGTCATGTCTTAGGACACCAAAGAAGAACGACCGACAGTGGTTAGAATGTCATTTGGGTTGTCATTCAGCTTGCTCTTAAGTCTCTACCACAGTAATGTGCTAGCACCTTTTAAGTGTAATGTGATTATAAAGCGACCAGGAAAGTAAGTGAGTATATCACTTGATGACTTTAAGGAGTCATTGTTGGAATCAACAACCTTTTCTGTCCAAAGGATACATGATCAGAAAAACACAATATAAATAATATTTTTAAGCATCATTTTTATCTTAGGAAGAGCATAGGCTCTGAATAGAGATGCATCTTCATCTTAAAGCTAGCTGTGTGTTTATTTTCTATATGACCTTGGGGAATTGCTTAATATTTCTTAAATTTTATTTTATTATATAAAATGGGAATAAAAATAACTACTTTTTATGGGTTGTGCAAGGATCAAATGGGATTTGGTATGATAAGTACATTGCATAAAAAGTCCATCTTGGTTTCCAATGTAAGCTAATAAAATTATTATTAAAAAATTTATAAAAGAAATAAAACATCTATATAGCTTTTATCTTAATTTTAAAAAGCAAAGAAGTGCTGAAATATTTTCACATCTACTATTCAGATATTTGCACATTTACTACATGGCAAATATTCCATTTAGTACACTGATTCAGTTTAAAAGTTATCAGTATCTCAATCTAATTTTCTAATCTGTAAAATAATGAAACCATTACTTCCTTCATGTTTACCTGTGCTCAGTGAATGGTAACTATTATTTTTTAAATTTGTCTTGTTACAGTAATTGACCTCTTATCTGTAGTTCAGTAGTGTAAATAATATATGTTTTGTATACATATGCCATGTTAAATAAAAGAAAAAATTATATATATACACACACACGTTGAGAATAAAAGTGACAGGATGCTCTATTAACTCACAGAGCCATTTGTACTGTATCAATTTAACATGGAAATACATGTTAAGTTAAAACTTTTCACCGTTTGCCTTCTTTGATAATTGTGTATGTGTTCGTCCTAGTAGGATCCTAGACATCTAAACTTGGTATATTCTAGCAATCACCTGTCTGTGGTGCAGATACTAAGTAAAGCTTAATGAAGAAATTAATAAAATAATGAGTGAATGGATGAAGGGTGAATTTTAAAAATTTATTTTGTTCAGAGTGCTTAGGAATTTCACTAGTAGCTATCATAATCAAAGACCAAAAGGTAGTAATTGTTATAGGTTTTAGTTGAAATATTTTGAGGCTTGGATTTAACAAGTTCAATGGTCATATCCTCAGTACATATTTTAGTAGAGAATGAAGTTATAATGGTATCATTTACAAGCCACCTTAAAAATAATTAGGCAGAAATCTAAAATACTTGTATTTTGCATTTGTTACATGTGTTTCATTATCTAAACTATATTATAAAAGACCTGTTACAAAACTATCTATTTTTGACACATCCAAAACAACTCATCAGCACCAACAGACAGCATCATCTGTGCCTGAGCATCAGCCTGAGTGAGCAAAGGGGAAAGATTTGGTAGAGCTCGGCTGAGTGATGACAGCTCCCAAGGTGCCCAATAGTTTTTCTTTTTGTCCCTTCTTTTCTCATTGTTGTTCTATCACAGTTGTCCCAGTTTCCCCCCATCCCTCTCCCCTGCCATGTCCACCCCTGTTCCCACAATCAATCCCCACTCTCTTGTCCATGTCCATCTGTCATTTATAACTGCTCCCTGAGTAGACCATTCCCCTCCATTCTGAGCCTATTTCCCTCCCCTCTCCACTCGGGTTGCTGTCAGTCTGTTCCTTGTTTCCATGACTCTGGTTCTATTTTACACGCCTGTTTGTTCTGTTGCTTAGGTTCCACTTACAGGTGAAATCATATGGTATTTGTGTTTCACTGCCTGGCTTATTTCACTTAGCATAATGCTCTCCAGTTCCATCCATGCTGTTGTGAAAGGTAGGAGCTCCTTCTTTCTTTCTGCCGCATAGAATTCCATTGTGTAAATGTACCACAGTTTTTTGATCCACTCATTTACTGATGGGCACTTAGACTGTTTCCAGCGCTGGGTTATTTTAAATAACACTGCTATGAACACAGAGGTAAAGATGTTCTTTTGGATTGGTGTTTCAGGATTTTTAGGGTGCAATGCCAGCAGTGGAATCAGTGGATCAAAGGGAAGCTGCGTGTTTAATTTTTTGAGGAACTTCTATACTGTTTTCCACAGTGGCTGTACCAGTCGGCATTCTCACTAACAGTGCACTAGGGTTCCCTTTTCTCCACATTCTCACCAGCATTTGTTGTTTTTGATTTGTTAATGATAGCAATTCTTTTTTCTTACTTTTATTTTATTTTTATTGTTGTTCAAGCACAGTTGTCTCCACCTTTCCCCATCCACCTCTACCTCCCACTCTCAATCCTACCCACCTTAGGCTTTGTCCGTGTGTCCTTTATACATGTTCCTTGATGACCCTTCCACTTCTTTCCCCCATTATCCTCTCTCCCCTGCCCTCTGGTTACTGTCAGTTTGTTCTTTATTTTAATGTCTCTGGTTCTATTTTGCTTGCCTGTTTGTTTTGTTGATTATGTTCTACTTATAAGTGAGATCATAGTGAGATTTCACCTATGTGTGTGAGATGCATAGATTCTTTCAAATTGGTGTTTCAGGATTCTTCAGGTATAATCCCAGCAGTGGGATCACTGTATCAAAAGCCAACTCCATTTTTCATTTTTTGAGGAAATTCCATACTGTTTTCCACAGTGGCTGCACCAGTCTGCATTCCCACGAACAGTGTGCTAGGGTTCCCTTTTCTGAGTGGCGTGAGGTAGTATCTCATTGTGGTTTTAATTTGCATCTCTCTGATGGCCAGTGATGTTGAGCATCCTTTAATAAACCAATTGGCCCTGTGTATCTTCTCCTTGGAGAAGTGTCTGTTCAGGTCCTTAAACCATTTTTTAAATTGGATTGTATGTCTTCCTGGCATTGAGTTGGATGAGTTCTTTATATATTTTGGAGATCAAACCCTTGTGTAATATATCATTGGTAAGTGATGTTTTCCTGTACAGTTGGTTTCCTTTTCATTTTGCTGATATTTTATTCAGCTATGCAGAATTTTTTTTTAATTTGATGTAGTCCCATTTGTTTATTCTTTTCTTTATTTCCCTTGCTCTAGAGGATATATCAGTGAAAATATTATTGCATGGGATATCTGAAATTTTACTGACTATGTTTTCCTCTAGGACTTTTTAAGGTGCCACAGCTTATATTTAAGTCCTTTATCTACCTTGAGTTTATTTTTGTGTATGATGTAAATTGGTGGTCTAGTTTCATTTTTTTTTTGCATGTACCTTTCCAGATCTCCCTCCACCATTGTTGAAGAGGCTATGTTTACTCTGTTGTATGCATCTTCCCCCTTTGTCAAATATTAATGGACCATAGACACGTGGGTCTATTTCTGCACTCTCTATTCTGTCCTACTGATCTATGTGTCTCTTCTCCCAGTACCAGACTATTCTGACTACAGTGGTCTTGTATAGTTTGATGTCAGGTATTGTGATCCCTCCTACTTTGTTCCTCTTTTTGCAAGATTGCTGAGGGAATTTGGGGGAAGTTCTGCTTCTACATAAATTTTTGCAATATTTATTCTAAATCTGTGAAGTATGTCATTGGTATTTTAATATGGATTGCATTGAATGTCTAAATTGTTTCGGGTAGTATGGACATTTTAATGATGTTACTTCTTTCAGTCCATAAACATGGTATGTGCTTCTACTTATTTGTATCTTCCTAAGTTTCTTTCTTTGCTGTTCTGTGGTTTTCTGGGTACAGACTTTTTACCACCTTGGTTACATTTATTCCTAAGTACTTTATTTTTCTTGTTGCTAACGTAAATGGTATTTTTTCCCTAGTTTCTCTTTCTCTGATATTTCATCGTTGGTATATAAAAATGCCTTCGATTCATGAATGTTGACTTTGTATTCTGCTATTTTGTCAAACTTACTTATTAGGTCGAGTAGTTTTGGGGTGGAGCCTATGGGGCAAGGGTGTCCAACCTGCTGCTGGCAGGCTGCGTGTGGTCCAAATTGTAAATTTACTTAAAACATTCCTAGGTTTTTTTTTTTTTTTTTTGTGATTATGTGTACAGTGTATTTAATGTGTGGCCCAAGGTAACTCTTCTTCTAGTGTGGCACAGAGATACCAAATGTTTTCACACCCCTGCTAGGGTTTTCTATGTACGCATTCATGTAATCTGCAAATAATGACAGTTTTACTTCCACCTTTCCCATTTAGAAGCCTTTTATTTCTTTTTATTTTTTGATCACTGTGGCTACAGCTTCCAATACTTTGTTGAATAAAAGTGGTAAAAGCGGACATGTTTGTTTTGTTCCTCATCTTAAGGGGGAAATTTTATCTTTTACCTGATGAGTATAATATTCACTCTAGGTTTTTCATATATGGCCTTTATTATGTTGAGGCATGTTCCCTGTACTCCCACTTTGCTGAGGGTTTTTATCATGTATGGGTGCTATACTTTATCAAATGCTTTCTCAGCATCTATTGATATAATCCTGTGGTTTTTATCTTTCTTTGTGTTTATCTGGTGTACTACATTTATTGACATGAATATTATACCATCCTTGCATCCCTGGGATGATCGTGGTGTGTGATCTTTTCATGTATTGCAAGATCCAGCTGGCCAGGATTTTGTTGAGGATTTTAGTATCTATGTTCATTGGTGCCATTGACTGTAGTTTTCTTTCTTTGTAGTGTCTTTACCTATCTTTGGAGTTAGGGTAATAGTGATGTCATAAAAAGAATTTGAGGGTCTTCCTTCTTCTTGAATTCTTTTGGAATAGTTTGAAAAGTATAAGAGTTAGCTCTTTCCTAAATGTTTGCTAAAGTTCCCCTGTGAGGCCATCTTGTCCAGGGCTTCTGTGTGCTGGGAGTTTTTTGCTTACTGCTTCAATATCACTAGTTGTTATCAGTCTGTTCTGGCATTCTGCTTCTTCAATTTTGGAAGATTGTATGTTTTATAAATTTGCCCATTTTGCTCATGCTGTCAAATTTATGGGCATGTAGTTGTTCATAATTTTCTTATAATCCTTCATATTTCTATAGTATCAGTTGTAATTTCTCCTCTTTCATTTCTGATTTTATTTATTTGGGTCATCTCTCTTTTTTTTCTGGATGAATGTAGTTAAAGGCTTATTGATTTTGTGTATCTTTTCAAAGAACCAGCTCCTGGATTTATTGATCCTTAAAATTGTGCTTTTAGTCTCTACGTCTTTTAATTGTGCTCTGATCTTGATTTTCTTCTTTCTACTTGCTCTGGGCCGTGTTTGTTTTTGTTCCTCTAGTTCTTTCAGCTGTTAGTTTAGGCTGTTTACTTGAAATGTTTCTATTTTTTTTTAGGTAGTCCTGTATTGCTATGAACTTCTCTCTCAGGCCTGCCTTCTCTGTGTTCCATAGGTTTAAGGAAGTTGTGTGTTTATTTTCATTTTTTCCCCCAGAAACTTTTAGATTCCTTGCTTGTTCTCATTGTTAACCAATTAATTATTTAATAGCATATTATTCAATTTTCATGAAATTGAATGTTCTTGAGTTTTTTCCTTGTGGTTGGTTTCTAGTCTCAAGCCACTAAGATCCAAGGAGATAATTGATATGATTTCAATTTGCTTGAATTGGTTGAAGCTTGTTTGTGTCCTGCCACATGGTCTATCTTTGAAAATGTTCCATGTGCATTTGAAAAAATTGTATATTTTGTTTTGGGGGATGAAAGGTTCTGTATATAGCATTTAAGTCAATTTGATCTGGGGTATTGTTCAATGGCACGATATCCCTGTTGATTCTTTGCTTGGAATATCTACCCATTATTGACAATGAGGTCTTAAATTCCCATACTGTGCGGGTGTTGCTGTCTATGTCTTTCTTGAAGTCTTCCAAGATTTTTCTTATATATTTGGGTACTCCTATGTTGTGTGCATATATTTTTACAAGGGTTATATATTCTTGATGTGGGTTTACTCCCTTAAATATTATGAAGTGATCTTGTTTGTCTCTTGTTAAGTCTTTTATTTTAAAATCTGTTTCATCTAAATATTGCTACTCCTGCTTTGTTTTCTGTCTATTTGCTTGGAATATTTATTTTCCAACACTTCACTTTCAGTCTGTGTACATTTTATGTTCCCAGGTGGGTTTCTTGTAGGCAGCATATATGTGGGTCATCTTTTCTTATCCGTTCAACTTTTCTATATCTTTTGATTAGAGTGTTTAATCCATTTACTTTTAAGGTTATTATTGATAACTTATTCATAGCTATTTTTCCCTTTGTACCTGTGTTCCTCTCTCTCTCT
>PVKM010042487.1:0-12800 GCA_004027735.1 Carollia perspicillata | reverse complement strand
ACTCCCCACTCTCACATTTCCTCGGGCAGGGATGTGTACGGAGTCTGCATCCACGGACCCAGTAACCCGACAGTATGACCTCGTCTGTGCCCTGGCCAGCTGAGCTATACGCCTAACACACAGAAAAGTCTCAGTAACCGCTTGTCAGATGAGTGATTGGCTCTTGTTATGAGCTGAATCGCGTCCCTCCAAAAGTTGTCTTTAAGTCCTAATCTCCAAGACCTCCAAATTCAATCCTATTTGGAGATAAGGTCTTTAAAGAGTGAATTAAGTTAAAACAAAATCTTTAGAGTGGGTTCTAATCCAATATAACTGGTGTCCTTGTAAGAATAGGAGATTTGGACACGGGACACGCAGGCATTCACAGGGGAGAGGCTGTGGGGGGGACCCAGGAAGAAGACAACCACCTATAAGCCAAAGAGAGAGGCCTCGAAAGAGACCAACCCTGCCAACACCTTCATCTCATACCCCCAGCCTCCAGAACTCTGAGAAAATAAATGCCTGTTGTTGAAGCCACCCAGTCTGCGGTATTCTGTTACAGCAGCCCTAGCAAATGAATACAGACCTATTTAATAACATATACAAACAGCAATCATACCAGAGACCAGCAGTCAGTTGTGATGTGTATCTTACAGCCTCACCAGAAAGTAAACGATTTCCCTGTACTGAGGAAAGTATTTGGGGGTCTGTTCTTGTTTCTTGGATGCCTCATGGGCCCATGAGAAGCCCTGAGAAATAAATGATTAGTAGTGTAGAAAACAGAGACTTTCCTAAAAGTCAGACAGGGGCTGCTCTCTGAACATTTATGAGATCTCTCTGTGCTGTATTAGGAGCCGATATATTTTCCATTTCACAGAAAGGTGACTTGCATTATACAATGACTCCGTAGGCAATTTGGAATGTGCCCTAGCTAGTCTTTACTCCCTCTCCTTTCTCACCTCTACTGGTTTTTCAGCAAACCTAAAGCATATATATGAGCATAGAGCTATTTGGAAAGCGGGGGAGAATTCGAAAAGAAAGCTAATATTTTGCAATAGAAAAAAATTGCAAAAGCATCTTGGCTTCCGTAGCCTTGGCAGCTGGGACAAAAACTGAGAGCTCAACTGATTAATTATACCATGCCTGAATTATACCAGCCCTGAAGCTGAATTAAACAGAAGTAAAACTATAATGAGGATCAAACAGACTGTCCCCAGGGTTGCAGATGACAGAAGGAAGCATGTGTGCTGGGGAGATGATCAGAAGAGGCACTTGGACCCCTGAGGGGGCAGGGCCTCTGCTTGCTACTGAGACTTGAGTTCTGCGGGCTGCCCTTCTTCCGGCGGAGAGTCCTGAAACTGTGTGTGCCCTCTGTCCCACTTCTGGTCTCTCCCCGACACCGAGGACACCAAACCGCTCCTTCCAGTACCTGCCTGATGCTGCCATGACCAGCAGTCCCCATACCCAGATCCCCCTTATTCTCTTTTGGGTGCTCCATTCAACCACAAGCCTTACTGAGGGCCACTTTGTCAGCTAATGGCTGCAAAGAGCTCAAGTGCCATCCTCTCAGGGCGGCAGCGACGGAGGGTTCCGTGTGGTAGAGAAGACAGGACCTGGTGGCTCCCTCACCCATCCCTGGAGACCCAGCTTCCTCGGTGGCTCCTCCCCCTCGTTCCTGCTGCCACTCCCACCTTCTGGGGTCCCTGCTTTCACATCTACATGCACTCCAGTCTCCATGCAGCTCCCAGCGGGACCCTGAGTCAGATCCTGGACACCCCTGCCCAGAACTTTCCCGCGCTTCCCCAAATCACTCAGTAAGAAGCTCACATGACCCTGCCCAGCCTGCCTTCCCTGTTTCTCTTTAGTTCCATAACCTTCCTTCCCTGGCTCCAGGATACCCGCCGTCTTTCTTCTCCTTGAATATTCCAGACATGTTCCCAGCTCCAGCCCTTTGCGCCTGCCCTTCCCCCTGCCCACAACACCTCTTGTCAAGTGATCTCATGGCTCACTTCTTCACCAGCCTCTAGCTTTGCTCAAATTCACACTCACAGTGAGACCTCTCTGAACCCCCGGTATGTAAAGCTTCACACCTTATCATTGGGATCCCCCTAATGTCCTCCTCTATTTAATTTTTTTTCTGTTATGTGATCTTTACCATTTGACATGCCAAATTTGTGTTTTTTCTTTGCCTCCCCTAACTAGAAGGTAAGCTGATAGAGGGTAGGAAATTTTTGTGTAGTAACAGGGGCACCAGCACCTAGCACGGTGTCTGGATTTGTTGAATGAATGAATGTGCTCAATGTACAGCTGGTTAACTGGAAAACGAATCCATGATGGTAGAGTAGTTGTGGGCATGGGTTCTTTCCATGGGACTCATTTGTATTTTAAATATTTTAAAGTCACCACAAGTGTGCTGCCCTCTTCCTGCCGTGGACGGATATTTCTGCAGTGTGTGATTGGCCCACTCTGCCCACCTCATTCTTCTTTCCGGGGTCTCAGAAAGAACAGGTTTCAGCTCGTACTGTGGACACATGAAACACATGTGTCATGTTCTGCAGCCTCAGCAAATTGTTCAGTGTGGAGTGTGAATCTACTTTCCTCACAGAGTCAGAGCTTCTGTTTGCCTCTCTCATCCCCATGCATGGAGCTGTTATTAACTCTGCATAAAGAGTTTTTTAAAATTACATTTTATGAAACTAAACCACTTTCTTACCCCATATGTACAAAAATAAACTGAAAATGGATTAAAGATGTAAATGTGAGACCTGAAATCGTAAAACTCCTAGAAGAAAGCATAGGTAATAAATATTTTGACATAGCTCTTACAAATATTTTTTTGGATACGGCTCCTTGGGCAAAGGAAACAAAAGAAAATTAAACAAACAGGACTATATCAAACTAAAGAGTTTTTGTACAACAAAAGAAATAAGCACCAGAGCAAAAAGACAACCTACTGAATATGAGAAAATATTCGCCAATGATGCATCTCATAAGGGGTTAATGATCAAAATATATAATAAACTCATACACCTTAACACCAAAAACCAGACAATTCAGTTAAAAATGGGCAGAGGACCTGAATAAGCTCTTCTCCAAAGAGGACATACAGGAGGTCAACAGATATATGAAAAGATGCTCAACATCACCAATTACCAGGGAAATGCAAACTGAAACCACAGTGAGATATCAACTCACACCTGTCAGAATGGCTATCGTCAATAAATCAACAGACAAGTGTCAGCAAGGATGTGGAGAAAAGGGAACTCTTGTGCACTGTTGGTGGGATTGCAAATGGATGCAGCCACTATGGAAAACAGGATGGAGTTTTCTCAAAAAAGTTAAAAATAGAACTATCATGTGACCCAGAAATCCCACTTCTAGGTATTTATCCAAAAAATCCAATACACTAATTGGAAAAGCGATGTACACCCATATGGTCATTGCAGCATTGTTTACAATAGCCAAGGTATGGAAGCAGCCCAAGTGTCCATCAACAGACAAATGACTAAAGAAGTTGTGGTACAAATATAGGGTGGAATACTACTCAGCCATAAAGAGAATGAAATCCCGCCATGTGTAACAGTAAGAAGGGACCCGGAGGGCATTATGCTGAGTGAAATAAATCAGACACAGAGAAAAACAAACGTCATGTGATTTCACTTATACGTGGAATCTAAAAACCAAAAAGAAACAAACAAAACAGAAACAAACTTAAATACAGAGAACAAATTGATTGTTTCCAGATGGGAGGGGGCTGGGGGGGTTTGGTAAAAAAGGGGAAAGGAATTCAGCACCGATTGCCAGTGGTAAAACACTCACAGGGACAGCGCAGCGAATACAGCCAATGACACTGTAGTAACTGTGTGCGGCATCGGGGGGCACTAGACTCATCGGGGTGATCACGTCATTGTGGACATAAATGTCCAATCACTGTGTTATACACCTGAAACTAATACAACATTGCATGCCAACTGTAATTGGAGAATAAATTAATTTTTAAAAAAGAATTAGAAAAAATACATTTTGTTGTTATATTACTTTTGCTAAGGAGAGATATAATATCCTAGCACCTTTGAATTGACACTGTTTAAGGAAGGTTACCAAACAGGACGTGCAGTAGAATCTTATTTTATAGAGTTGTGTGCATGTAGACTTCTATCTGTATACTTACATATTTATACGTGTTTGTATTTTATGTTTATATATGTGTTTGTTTACACATAAATATATAAAGAATGAAAGAACATACTAATATGGCAACATTTGAGGGTGGTAAAAATAACGATTTTTACTTAAGTCTATTTTCCACACTGAGCATATATGATGTATATAATAAGAACCCTACTAATACATTTTCTTATTTTTTTTAAGGAAAGTACTTGTATCACGTGGGCATGTGCTTACTGCTAAAGATCAGTTTTTGTGCACAAGGGAACATCAAAACTATCCCCTTGAGTTGTGACTACTCCTTTTACTTTGCAATTTTAGCTTTTGCGTCTGACTTAATAAACTAAATAAAGGCAAACCGAAGCGGTAGAACGGGGTTGTTGTGTTTCCGTCTCCCCAGAATACAAGCCAAGCCCCAGGCTAACGTGGGCATGCCTGACCCATGAGGCCAGTTTGCTCCGCCGCTTCCTGGGGAAATTGCTTGCGGCGTCAAAGCTGGCGGAGGAGTCCCGGAGCTCCTGTCCTGCTGGATCCCTCGCCTCGGCGCAGCCACATTTTCCTTCATCGCTCTCTGTCCTCCCTCCTGTGGAGGGGATGCCGGGTTTCCCATCTGCCCCTCTGCCGGGCTCCTCCTTTGTCTCTGATCGCCGGGGCAACATGCTCCATGCGCTCTGGAAGCAGGTCCACTTTCTCGCCCAACCGTAGACGCAGGGCACGGCAGCGTCCTTCCTCCACCACGTCCTCCTGACTGGCATCCTTCATCTTTTGACTAAAAGGCCTTTGTTCTCGGTCTCACTCTCTGCCCTTGTGCACTGGCCTCCATGTTTACTCATGGAGTTGGGTGCCGGTATCGACAGCGCAATGTGCAGGAACCAGCGCTCACCAGGTGCCTACACCTGGCCCAACCTAAAGCTGGCAAGACAGGTTCTCCCCTTTGGAGGTTGCTCCCGGTCTTTCTGGAACACATCTTTCAACATGTGAGCCTTCTGCTTGATGTGATCTGTAGAACATAAAACAAATTCCCTTTCCTGGTGCCCTGCACCCACAATCGTCTGGTTCTTACCCTCTTTCCAAAGTAATTTTTTTCCATGGATACCTTCAAGTCCTCCTCCCCCAGAGCAAAAACCCTTCCCTTAGTGGTGCTCAGACTCCAACTGTTGTATTTGCCTCTCTAAGCTTTCGCCCAGCTCAGGAATCTCCTCCACAACCTGCTCTATCGATTGGGATCCCACCCATCCATCAAGTCCTCACTCAAATATTATTTATCCTGGGGTTCCCTGTGACCATCCCAGCTCCCAGTGACCTCTCTCACTCATCTGGAAGTGCTCACATAATTGAAATGCATGCACAAATAGGCAGGTAAAGTGCTTCCCAGATAAGGTCAAGTTAAAGGAGTTCATCATCACCTAGCTTTTACTATATGAAATGTTAAAGGAACTTATCTAAGAAAAAGAAGGTCACAAATATGAACAGTAAAATGACAACAAACTCACCGCTATTAACAACTGAGCCTAAAAAAAAACAAAAACAAGCTAAACAAACAACTAGAACAGGAACAGAAACACAGAAATGGAGATCACATGGAGGGTTATCAGTGAGGGATTGGGACAGAGAAAGAGGGGGAAAAGGTACAAAGAATAAGTAGCATAAATGGTAGGCAGAAAATAGACAAGGGGAGGTTAAGATTAGTATAGGAAATGGAGAAGCCAAAGAACTTGTATGTACAACCCATGGGCATGAACTAAAGAGGGGAATGCAGGTGGGAGGGGGTGTGCAGGGTAGAGGGGAATAAAGGGGGGTAAAATGGGACAACTGTAGTAACATAATCAATAAAATATATTTTAAAAAATAAATAAATACATGCACAAATAAAGAACAATGACCTCACAATTCCAGGTAAGAAGAGGTGAACCCACATATCCGTCTGTCTGCCTTCTATATTCTAATGAAAATGACAAAAAGAATACAAAAATGGGAAGAAATTCCCACTGGGACTGTAACATAGGGATAGATGCTATTTATACATCAGACACTATATATGGTTACTATGCCATTGGCGTAGCCATCAGATATCTGTAAGTACAGAGCCAAACCAAAGAAAGGCGGGCTCATGCCTTCCCCTCATAAGTCAAAGGGAAGCCTTGGAGAAGCAAGAGGAGGAGACCTCAGCAAAGCTGAGTAAAAGCTGGTGACTTCATAAACTTAGAGCAACCAGCTCTCCTAAGTAAGAAAGGAGGGTTCTGAGAACAACCAGATGGAGAGAATGTACCCACTCTTTTCATGGGGAAAACCAAAAACCAATATTTAGTCAAGGAGATGATTCTACAACAAACAAAAAGTAGAATCTAATCCTAAAAAAGACATCGAGATGATAACCTTTCGAAAAGATTCACCAAAAGAAACGAAGTCTTAGGAAGAACCTTCTAGCACCCACGCAGCCACACCAGTTTCTGCAGGCGATGTGTGCGGTCACACAGGAAAGAACCTCCTGTTCTCCCAGGCCTTGGGCTCTCCGCCCTGCGGCGTTTTGACACGGACACAGGAGGTATCTGCTCCACCTGTGTCGCACAGACATGTGTGTTCAGCCCGCCAATGTCACCTAAAAAGCTCTTAAAGTTTTACTGAATGCTTCTCGAGTTGTTTTATAGAGTGAATGAAATCTTCAAACTACACGTGGAATATTTTCACAAAACAATTTAAAGTTTATTAGAAGGACAGGTCGTTAGAACAAACAAGAATATTCTGAAAAACAAGAATTATGGGAGAATCGACCCAGAAGGCCAACTATTAGAGTATTTGGCTACAAAAAAAGAAAAACAGAATGTTTTTAGGAGGCTGGCAGACCAGTGGACCAGAGAAGAAAAGCAAAACATAAACCTAAGTACATGCATAAATTTAATATGTGATTACAATTCTATTTCAGTCTGGTTGGGAGAAAAATTAAAGTTGATGATTGTGCCCTGGCCGGTGTGGCTCAATTAGTTGGAGCATCACCCTGTAAACTGAAAGGTCACAGGTTCAATTCCCAGTCAGGGCACATGTGTGGGTTGCAGGCTTGGTCCCCAGTGTGGGTGTGTGAGAGGCAGTGGATTGATGTTGGTCTTTCACATCAATGTTTCTCCCCCTCTTAGTCCCTCCCTTCCCCTCTCTAAAACCAATGAGCATGTCCTCCAGTGCAGATTAAGAAGAACACAAAAGATGATCACAAATTGGGTGAATCATTTAGAAAAAGATAAAACCAAATTTTACTCTTTGTAAATGATACATTAGAATATATTCAGATGAGAGTTAAAGGTATAAGAGGGAATGAAAAACAGCAACAGAACAAGATAAAATATAAATTAAAATTAAGCCAATGCTGGGGTGGCAACGGTGTTAATAACACAAAAGAGTAGAAGGAATCTCAAAGGAAAAGACTTGATAGCACTGATTACATAAAAATGGAAAATTTCTATAAGCTTAAAAAAAACTTTTAAAAGACATCGACAGACCAGGTTAAATATTTGCAAATATCTGACACACAAAGAGAGAATAGTATTAGTAAACACACATCATGAGAACAGGGATTAAAAACAGAAAAACACAATTTACTAAAAAAAGAAAAAGAAATAACCAATAAACAAGAACCCATGTTCAGCTTCTCTAGTAAGCAAAGGAACAAAGATTAAATCAAGATATTTTTAACCACCCAATTGGCAAACATTTCAAAACAATAACATCCAGGGTTGGTTATAGATGAAGCAAATAGATATGCTCATTAATCGTTGGGGTGTGTGTAAACTCCTGCAGCTTTTTTGATGAGATGAAAACATAGTGGTTCAAAACTTGCATGCGTATGTTTCTAACCCTTTAACATATTTATATGTTTCAGTCCATCAAATACACATGCAGGAAATTCTCCTCAGAAACTATTCATAGATATGCACAAAATTCACAGAGAGATTAACTGCAATCTTATTTGTAATAGCCAATGGTTTCAATCAACAAAACACCCCCCCAAAATGTTAAATTCCTTATTTTGCACCAAATGATGGAATATCTTATATCCATAAAATAGTTTTAAATAATATTTAATGACTTCAGGAAATACTACCACTATAGTAAATGAAAAGGCACATTTCAATGTGTATAACATGATTCCAACTTTGTAAAGAGGAATTTAAATACATACACATTTTCCTAAAACTATACCAAATGTTAATGGTGATTATCTCTGGGTGGTAACATATGGGTGATTTAAATATTCTCCCTTATATTTTTATATGTTTTCCAAATTTCCTACAATAAACATGTCATCTTTATAAACAAGACATTTTTTCTTTAATATAATGATTTTCTTCACCAGATTTTAAGTTCCTCAAGGGCATTTAAAAAAAATTGAATCCACCATCCACAGCACTATAATTCTTGCAGGATACAGGCCCAGGGTTATTTTAAATGCAACAGATAACAAATAAATATTTATCTGATTAACAAACTTCTTTCTTGTGTTTTTCGTGTCCCTCTCGAAAGACTACCTGGGCTATGTTTAAAAGATGACATCCGATCAAAACCCTCTTTTCTCACGTGGGCACGTGCTCAGTGCTGCTGCCCGCTCTGTGGCGGGCAGACGGAAAACCCAGCACCTGAAAGGGTTAACTTCGGGCCCTTGTGGCCACCTGTTCAGCATCTGCCACATGGCGTTTATTTCAAGGGCCCCCAAGGCTCACCAACTCAGGAAAGGGATTTTTGCTTTGCAGTGGATATACACACAAAGGCAGAGCCAAGGCAAATAAGAAACTCTCCCGGTCCAGAAATAAACATTTCTTAAGCAACCCAGACAATGAAATGGATGATAGCCTTTTTTCCCAGAACTTTTTTGTAATTACGTTTTTATTGACTTTTCAGAGGAAATGAAAATGGCTAACATATAATTGACTAAAAAAAAAATAGAAGTAATAAGCCAAGCCAGAAAAAGTCTTGAGGAAATGTGTATATAAGGTAAAGTAACTCTAATATGAAAATCTACTGTCGTATGCTGACGTCCTGTAATTGCCCCCACGTGCTCCTTTAGCTGCGCAAAAGAGCTGAGTAGCTGCTGCGATGTGCAGCTATGAGGAAGGCCCGGGTCTCTCTCCAAATCTGCATATCCTCCGAGCATTTTAAAGAGTGTATGATTTTTATTTATTTGTTTTTAGAGAGAGGGGAGGGAGGGAGAGAAACCTCAACGTGTGGTTGCCTCGCTCGCACACCCTCCTGGGGACCTGGCCTGCGCAACCCTGACTGGGCATGTGCCCTGACTGGGAATCGAACCAGAGATCCTTTGCGTCTCAGTCCGCTGAGTCACACCAGCCAGGGCTCCTCTGGGTATTTTAAATTGTACAATTTGAAAGCAGTTATCAGTGCCGAATTCTAAATTCTACATGAAAGAACTGTGGAGGGGGTGATATGTGTGTGTCTCTATGGATTTTAACAAGCTGTTTCATGACAACCTTGTAGCCAAGAAGATTAATTAATTACTTGACGAACATACGTACAACATATTCATCAAAGGATCATCAAAGGTAGGTGGAGGCCAGCCTGGACTGAAGTGGTCAGCTGTGTACCACTGTATTTTCAACATGACCATTAACGTAGCTTCGATCAGTGATCCTAAGTGGCCGATCGGAATTATGAGCAGAGGTTGAGGAGAAAGGTGGTGAGGCTTCAACTTACACATGCCCTGCAACCCAACGTTTAGGTAGCCCCTCGCTCATCACCCCTAAACACCTATGCTTTGAGTAGTCAGACCATGGTCTCGATGGGGGAGTATCATATCACTTACATGTTGGGTAGAAAAAAAGTTAAGACCTGCTGACATTGATAAAAATGGGAAAGGCAAACTCATTAAATCTGTGAGTGGTAAATTATAGCTAATAATCTAATGACAAAATCATGCTCTGAACTGATCTTGACAGGTAGAAATGAAGACATGAACATAACAAGGAGATATTTAATAGGGATGCGTTAGGAATATTAGGCCTCGACCTTGGGCCCAAAGGTCAATGTGCAAACACAGGGTGAAGCAGAAACAGCTGAGTAACGGTTCTCGTGGAAAGTGCCGGGGCTCTCAGGTACCGCAGTGGGGGCCAACCTGAAGCTCCGTCCTGAGCTCTATGCATGGAGTTACAGAATTTAGAATGAAGAGGTTGGCGTACTCTTGCCTTGGTCAGAGTACACCCAAAGGGCTGCGGGTCTGGCCCTCTGGGTGGCATCTCTGAAGGGGAGATAGACCAACGGGACTGCAATCAGAAGAGAGTGAAGGAGTGCAGGCAGGTCTCGGGTCACAGCGTGGGAGGAAAGGCGTGTTAACCCTAAAGGAGGAAGGCCTTGGGAGTAAGTGGGAGGGCACGGGTTGTCTTCCAGGTTTAGGAGACCATGGCGGAATCCCTGTGCTGACTGGCTAGGGTCCTATTCTCTGCGCTTTTATAGCACTGTGCACCTATTTCTAATGTGGTAGAAACTAGCCGATGGGTTAACTTCCTCCCACAAGACTGCAAGCTCTTTGAGGACAGAGACTGCCTACTTTCTTTGTCTCTTCAGCATATAGTAGATTCTCAGTAAGTGGTTTGGACTATAAATATGAATTCGATTTATGTCTGGCTCTTAGAGGTAGGTAGCCCCTATGATCAATAGCTGGAAGCTGTAGCAAAGGAGATTTACAGCTCAGTATAAGGAAGTGTTAAGAAACTGAGTTAAGCAGAGTGAACTAACCGACCTCAGGAAGCAATGGCTTCAGCCACAGACTGAATGACCACTTAGCAAGCTCAAAGGAGTTCAACATTCAAGTGGAGAGTTGGAGAAGATCTTTAAGATGGCATCTTCCAAGCCTGTGATTTGTGATTCCACCCAAGGATGCACACCATTTTCCTTCACAAAGGCATGCCAGGCTAAGAAGAGTCTAAGTGCTCCCAGAGGCAGATGAAGGGCCACTCTGGTTTCCTTTGCCAGGACACCGTGGAGAAGCTATAGGCCCAAGGTCAGATGAAGAAGGACCGCCGCACAACGAAGACCCTGCAGTGATGTGTCTTCATCTCGGCTGGCAGGTCTCCATCTTCATTCCACCAGGCGGTCACCCTACCTCTTCCTTTGACTTCGGATTTCCCCAACCCAAACTGCCGAATTAACTCTACTCTCCTTTATCTTCCCTTCTTTGGGCCTCATCCCCAGATTTCCAAACCAGGCTGGTAACTTGATCTTGACCTATGACTCTTCCATGCCATCCACCTTCAAATTTCCATTCTGGATGCTTCCCAGTGGAATGTGTCACACTGGAAAGGACCACTTGGGGGCCACTCAGTCCACCCTGGCCTCAAGTGTGAGGGGGTGAGGGGTACAGGAAGTGGCCCTGGCAGAGGGGAGGCACATGCCAGCCTGGAGTTCTGAGCTCTCTCAGGAATGGGCAGCAGTGCCACCTGCCTCTGCATGGCCACCATGGTGACCACCAGCCTGCGTGCCACTGTCTGCACAACCTGTGTAGATTTGTGTGGGGCAGTGGCCCTGACTCTGGGCACCCAGGGCAGGCAGTAGCCCAAGGGCAAGAGCCTGAGCGTGGATGGCCCAGGAGTTTCCTGGGCAGCAGTTACACCATGGTAAGTAAGCCTTTCAGGGACATGCCTGTATTTCATCAGGGGATTCTGGTCTTAGGCGTCTCCCTGGGTTGCTGCCACTGCCCCAAAGAGAAAAAGAAGAGCTCCCAGGAATTGTATCCATTACAGAAACCCTATTCCATGGATGCAGGGCCCAAGAAAGCCAATGGCTATAACTACCCCCATCTACTCCCTCCCCAGTGCCATTCTGAACTTGAGCTTTAGACGAGAAGTGTCAGGAGGGCTAATGTCCAGTGAGCGAAGGTGGGGCTATAGGAGTCTCCAGAACCCAAAGGCCAGCCGGGCTCCACCCAGGGACTTCAGACGAGCTCCTGCATTCTGCACCAGGTAGGATCTGGCATTTGCAGCGGACACTGAAACCTTATACACACAGGAATAGATTGGTGCCGGCAGAAGGAAAAATGTATAGATTAGCTGGAAGGACAATTTACAGGGCAGGGATCCAAGCAGGAAGAAAATTAATTGCTCAGCTCTCACACTGTAATCCCATCAGTTTGCTTCCAAAGGCATCTATTCTCTCTGTGCAGACCTATTTCCCTAAGTCCCATTACCTGATTTCTGAACCGCCCAAATGCTTCTTGCCAGTTCACAGACTACTAACTCTCTCCCTCTCTTCCTCTCCACATCGAGGGAGAGCCGTGTTGCCCAAGTGAGCTGCTTTGGGCTCAGGTGAACAGCAAGATAAGCCCTGATTCATTTTAAATAGAGCCCACAGGATCCACAGACAGAGAGCAGCCAACAGATACAGGGGTGGGATGTGCATGTGTGTGTGTGCACGTACGTGTGTGTGTGTTCAGAGGGAGGCTGGCAGGAGGAAAGGCAGCCTGCAGGGATCAGGAGGGGTTGAGAATTTCTAAAATAATATTCTAAACCACTTCTGTCTGCTCCCCTAACAGCTGCTGGAGCCAGGTAACCATCCATCCTGGCTCCGCCCAGAACCAGAGCCACCCTGTCACCGAGTGCCAGTGAGGAATGGTCACAGGGCTAACAGACACCCTGCTGCTCTGAGTCACTAAAGGAAGGAGA
>PVKM010042486.1:0-12759 GCA_004027735.1 Carollia perspicillata | reverse complement strand
GCACATAAGTCATGGAATAATTCTGTGAAAGCAGGAGCCTTTATAACCAAATTCTTACTTCCCAGTGCTCAGAGCACAACAGTTTTCTGCTGTCTTTGGAACTTTGTCTGTAAATAGCTTGAAGGAGATGCAGCCCAAGGGCTTGCCACCAGCAGTGATGTCAAAGAACATGGCGGGGCTGACCGTGGCTGGACATGGGGAT
Source organism: Carollia perspicillata (assembly GCA_004027735.1). Taxonomy (NCBI): domain Eukaryota; kingdom Metazoa; phylum Chordata; class Mammalia; order Chiroptera; family Phyllostomidae; genus Carollia; species Carollia perspicillata. The sequence continues at coordinate 12,557 of PVKM010042486.1, read as the reverse complement.
GTCCCAGGTGGCTTCACTCTCTTTTATGGTTAATATCCTTTACCAGTCCAAATGGTTTCAAGAGATGCTTATACAGATGCTCAGCTCTGTCTTTGTGATTACCGAAAGTTCATACTTCACATTTCCATCAGTTTTTCTCATCAGCACTTGCTATAGCTGTACTAATATATCATGAGGCACCCAGCCATTGGTATAATTTGAAGGAGTTAATTCTCTATAAATTTGTGATACAAATTATGATCAGATGTTGAAATGATCTCCCTGATCTGTGTTTCATATAATGGGGGAAAGCAGAAGCCCTACATATTTTCTAACAAGAATACAATTCTTGTTGGGATGAAGGAAAAGCAATCTATGTCTGTGCAGAAGACTTTCTGTGTCACGCTATCAAACTTTTGCAAGTTACTGAAGACACTTAGGATGTTTACTATATAAATCTCTCTTAGCTATAACATGCAAACCTATGAGTGTTTGAGTTTACATTCCCTGCTTTGGACTAGCCAGACATTAATAGAAAAGTAAAAAATGGCTATCTTTAATACAAATGTAACAAAAGTTCTCTTTCTATTAATTATTATATTTCAGAATATAGGAAACTTCACCACATAATTCGAATTTTAAACTTTAGAGACAATACTGGGTGAATTTTAAACTGTATGACAATACTGGTTGATTGTTTCAACAGGTGGTTTATAGGCACATTTTCATGAAGGATTCAGTAGTAGGTTCATCTATGCTAACATCTCTCCTTAATGCTCAGGATCCTTTAAGACATTAAAGCAGATCTAAGCCTTTTTTTAAAAATTATTTTATTGTTGTTGAATTACAGTTGTCTAGATTTTACCCCCACTACTCCCCCCACCCCAGCCAATCCCACCCCCCTCCCTTGCTTCCACCCTCCCCTTGGTTTTGTCCCTGTGTCCTTTATAGTAGTTCCTGAAAACCCTTCTCCCCTCTGTCCCCTCCCCCCTCCCCTCTGGCTATTGTTAGATTGTTCTTAATTATAATGTCTCTGGTTATATTTCATTTGCTTTTTTCTGTTGTTGATTATGTTCCAGTTAAAGGTGAGATCATATAGTATTTGTCCCTCACCGCTTGGCTTATTTCACCTAGCATAATGCTCTCCAGTTCCATCCATGCTAAGCCCATGTTGAATGGGCTTTTACTGAAGAATTTCTGATCAGTCACTGAAAAACAGGTCCTGCCTCCTGCAGAATCCTGTGTATGATGGTTTGAAAGAGACTCAGTATAATGTGGCTTCTTCTACAGAAATGACAAATGACATTTTATATTCGATTCTTTACAATTTTATGGTGTTTAGTTACAAATATTTTAAAAGCCATTTGGCTGTAAATAGTCATTTCTGATAGTTTCTAGCTTTTTTTTTTTACAGATTATTTTCAATGTATCCTTGCAGGTTTTTTAGAAAATATTTCTTTTTAATAATTTTTTTCTTCTTGTCACTACCACCTCTAGTGTCTCTATTCTTACTCTCTTACTTCTTTATAGCGCTTTACACTTACACAAATTTTTATAATAATTGTGGCTTTTTATTCTTACTTACTAAAGCCCTGTACAATACCGGAGGCATCTCCCATTCAATTTAATTAACAGATAAGGCAATTGAGATGCAAAAAGTGAGGCAAAGTTCTGAAGCTGTCTTTGAGCTATGTTATCAGAACCTGAACCCAAAATTCCCTGGATCTCCAACCTCTAATATTGCATGATTTCCTTCTTTGGGTTTGTAAACCTCATTCCTAGGTCTAATTCTGCAGGATGTTTGGGCACACGCCACAGGCTTGACACTGTTCTGAGGAAGGTCAGTACAGACAACAGATGCTTCTACTGAACAAGCATGTAAACTAAGTATAAACCATACTATCTCTCTGTAAAACATCTAGAATGCACAACACAGAATGTTCGTTTGAAGGCTTACTGGAAATGGTGACTCTTACAGTACTGAAATGTATCCAATGGGGAATGGCTTCATATAGACTCTGAGATTAATGAAAAAAACCTTTGATTTTCAATTTTCTTTTCAACTCACTGTCTCTGTATTCCTTACTGAGTGCTTCTTCCAGTTCTATGGAAACATAGAGGAAGGTCTATGGAAATATAAAGCTCTATGGAATCATAAAGAAGAATAAACATAAAATTTACATTTAGAGAGTATATGCTTTTCTCAGTATGTCTATATATCACAACCACAAAAACCCAGCCGTAAGTCTTTTTCTATGTCCTAGCTAAATTAACGTTTGAGACTTGATGCAATCATAGCCCAAAGGTAATGTGTTTTTATAATGACAGGGCTGATTGGATTTCCTCCCAACCTTGAATGATACTCTTTTTCATTTACTAACAATCTGGGTAAGTGTTGAGACCAAATGTGCCACCCGCCTAATAGTAACAAGACAATAAAACCACATTTATAATATTGTTGTTTTCCTTCCTCACTGCTGGCAGCCAAAGTGAAAAGAGAGAGCCAGTCCAAACCCATTTTCTCTACATTATGCCTTTGAAACGTCTCTCTAGTATAGTAAGTAACAATGGCTTGCAAACAATTCCTCTCTTCAAAATAAGGGGCGATCTGCTCTGCCACAGTGCGAATGAGAAGAGAGATCACTCAGCTATTTTAGCCACGAAGTGCCCATAGAGGAAAGCCACAAAGTTGGATTTGAGCATACTTTGACCCAGTTCGGATAATTTGAATTCAAATTTCTCTCTGCTCTACAGTTTGTTCTCCCTTTTCCTCTGCCTCTTTCTTCCCTTTACTCCTCACCTTTCTGTATCTTTTCTACTAACACAGTTCTGGTTATGGGATAGTACAATGCCTGATTAGTATAGTACAATGCCTATACTAAGAGATGTATGATAAGTCATCTCTACCCTTAAATTATAATTACTGGGATTAGGATGGAACCATGAAGGGGAAGACAAGATATGAGGAATTTAAGGATGGAAAAACAGAAAAAATCAACTAATTAATAAAACCAAGTTCTCATGGCTGGTGTAGCTCAGTGGATTGAGCACGGGCCTGTGAAGCAAAGGGTTGCCGGTTCAGTTTCCGGTCAGGGCACATGCCTGGGTTGCAGGCCAGGTCCTCAGTGGGGGACACATGAGAGGCAACCACACATTGATGTTTCTCTCCCACTTTTTCCTTCCCTTCCCCTCTCTCTAAAAATAAATAAATAAAATATTTTTTTAAAAGAAAAAAATCTTAAAAAATAAAACCAAATTTAGATTTTACAGACTTCTGAGTATATATGATTTTGTCACTTATCTCTCATGTCTTGATAAAACTTATTTCTAGGGCATAAGAGATTTGCAAGTATCCTCCAGTGAATTCACAAGCACTTGTGACATCTTACTAGTAATCATTCTCTGCCTCCAAGAATATCTTTTATTATCCAGTGATTCAGGAATATAGTTAAAAACATAGCTGCAAAGGCATTTTCCCAGAATTGTATGGGTTTGAGACAGTTTTCTAGCATATCTATTTTACCACATTGTTAAGCAAACCTGATGCTATTTTTAGTCTGTTAAACCATACCGCACATGTATAAATTGCTTAGATCAACATTATCCAACTGATAATAATTAGTACTTGTATTTATTTCAAACTAGTACATTGGATAATTGAGAATAAAGTTTATCCATCCATAGTTGAGTGGTGTGGTAGACACAACTAGAGATTAACACCAGTTTAGGTCTCTACTTCTTCTGAGTATACCTCTCTGAGTATATCCTTGGCTTTAGTAATGGATATATGAATTGCTTTGGTAAATAAATATGAGCATAAGTGACATATGTTATTTCTGGGTAGCCACATTTCAGAGGCAATGTGCCATTATCTATATTTTTCTCCCCTTAATCTGGAAAGATATGTTAATGTGGAGACACCACAGGATTCTAGGAAACAACCTAGATCCACAATCTAGGATCCACAACCTAGAATGTGGATGTCTGCCTTTGAGAATTGCCTAGTCCTCTCAGTGAATACTGGCAGAGTAAGAATTCAACTTTTATAATTATAGGCCACTAATACTAGATGATGTATAGATATAGGAATCTATAGATCTATATAGAGCTTGCTATGTATACATAGCTATATATAAAATATATAGAGATCTGTATGGATATAGATCACTACATAACATAGCTTAGCCTGACATGAGTATGTTATTGTTTTGCTTTATGCTCATGATATGCTTATTTCTACCTCTTTAATATTTGTGACATTATTTCAACTACTTTATATGTTCTACTTGTTTCTCTCTAATTAGAAATATATATTCTTGGGTTCTATGGTCTTTTTTAACTGTTTTCTTCTTTAATTAACTTTATATGAAATAACATCTTTTCTCACCATATAATTTGTAAATTCTTGGAGATATTGATGATATATTAAAATAATTTTATTTCAAGTCACCCAGCCCAATTTTGTATCTATGCTCTATTTTTAATAATTATTTCTGAAATAAAATATGTTTTAAATTAAAAGAATAAATTTAGGACCTTCTCTATACCATTTTTTTAAAAAGAGTGCAATAAGTAAAATACTAGCAATATTAAAATATCATGTATACATTTTTCTGTTTCACAGAATAATGTACAAATATGTTACACAGCAGCAGTGATGATAATATATTTTTAAAATGTGCAGTGTAGAGCAAAAAATAAATTATTTTGATTAAATGGTCCTTTAAAATAATAATAATAAAAAACAGTTTGTGCTCATTTATTTGGCCGTTCATTCTCTGGCTTCAAAAAAAATACTGAATGGTTTCAGTCGATACCCCAGGGCTATAGCACATGTTTTATAACAGATGTCCTATTGCCTGGTACTTCACAAAGCTCATCCATCTGAAATACTATAACATGCCCCCCAACCCCAAATACTATTGAAAATAAAACAGCAAGGATTGTAAAGGAACCCAGAAACAAACCCAGAGAAAGTCATTCTGGAGCTTAGGAACTCTTGTTCTCAACTTTCTCCACATGTTGTGCTTTTCTTCCTTAATTAAACTTTGTTCTTAAAAAAACTGAGTACTGTGCAGTTTTGTTCTGCTTTTCCTTCGCACCAGTGCATCCTGCTCATCAGAAATCATGACTGTGGATAATGTTGCTCAAACAGTATCCCTTCTTTGACCTCTGCAAAGAGTTCGATTAAGATTTATCAAAAATCTTTCCAAGAATTCTTAACATAGTTGCAGAAGATGGAGATCAGGGAGCAAAATCCTATTCTATTTTATTATACACTTTTAAGAGTGATTCTTACCCCACCTCTGCCTGCCTGCTAGTGTTAACCCACATTCTCTAAGGATATAAAAGCTTTAAGTGTCCAGACAAAGAAGGTAACCGGTGTATGTATAGTGGTGCTTAGGAACACAGTAACAATACCGTGGATAACAAATAAAACACATTCACATAACACTCTGCTAGAAGAAAACTCAGGCTTTGGTTTACCAGTTTGCATCCTCTGTTTAACTAATACCCAGTTCAACAAGATATTGCTTGTATCTAATTTATAGAAAGATTCATAGTGGTAAGAATAGTTTTATCTGAAATCTTCTGGTTTGTGGGAATTCTGTAAAATATGTAAAATGCCCTGAAATGTGCCAGCACTTAACTCCAAAGCCTCTATCCTTGCATCCATTCCTTCATGCCCCTTATTTCAACCATAGGTCATATCTGATGAACCCACAAACAGTAGCTATTTCCACTTCTCAATCTCTGCACTACTATGTCTAAATATTAGTCTCTTTTCCAAAATTCTGCGAATGGAAAGAAGGTGTAAGTTTCTATGATCTTCATTGTACATTCCATGAACATTATTGTCATCTAAAAACCAATGGAAAACATGCTATGAGCAATAATTCACTGCACATTTTCTTATAGGACAGATTAATAAAGCAAACCAAATTTATTATATTGGAGAAGGTCAAATGAGGCCCATCTATTTTTAAAAATAGTGCCTGAAGATTCTCTTCTTGGTATTTGCTCCACCTTTTAAAGCAAGGGATTGGAAAGGAAGAGAGAAAGAAGCATAATAGCTATTGTTTTGCTTTGTTTCATTTTCAAATATTGGGCAGGAATGGAAAAAATAGTTTTGTGTTTAAGTTCCAAGAGTCTTGATCTTTATTCTACAGTTGTGGATATTATATTCTAGGAGCAAATGGTCTCACAAGGAATGTTCAAATAGTGACCAATGGTCTGAAGATTGTTCCCATAAATTAGACGGTTTTAGAGCATTTGAAGTTGTCGTCATCTAAATATGTGCTTTATGTTGAGCCCAAACCCCCAGTGAGAACTTGCGGTATGATATGTTGTCTCCAATTAGTAACAGTGTCCTCAAGGGGAGCCTACATGAGGAAACCTGGTAACTCTTTGTTTGCTCCAGAATTATTAAACAGACTACTTAATCGTACCAGAAGATTGAGGTGGGGCCTTTTTGTTTTGAAATATACGAGAGTTGCTAAACTCTAGTTGATGGTAGAACCCTCTAGTTTCTTCCGAATACCTGGAGGCAAATAAGTGGGCTATAGTGGGGGATGGGGAATACTGATTATAAAGTACTTAATTTCCTTTGAAGAGGACATTAAACATTGGGGGATTGGGGTCCTCACACTATATATAATGAGTGATTATCCACAAAGCACTCCTATAAAAGACCTGGAGTATATAATAGATCTTATAATTCTTTTTGGGGGATCTTTTGTGAGTCTGGAAATTTCCCACCACTCTACAAGATCATAAAATTTCTTAAATATGCATTTGATTTTATGGAGAAGTCAAGATTTGAGAAGTACCCATAGGAAATATGAGACTATGAGAAATCCACCATTAACCATATTCACTTAATTTTAAGTTCAGATGTAATAGGAATAATAAGGCCCTAACAGTTAGCGTCTTCTTCCTTTCCCCTGCCTTAGTTGTCCTCAGGCCCCCTAAACTGGGATTCTGCGCATTCTCCACATTGGAATGGAATCATGTTAGATTCACCAGAACTATGCCCTGAGTCCATGAAGTCACAAATGCCACCACCCCTGAATTCCTTCTACCTTAATTCTTTAATAATCTTATAGGATTGTTAGTTCTAAGGGAGAAGATTATTTGCTGGAGGACCCCAAGATACCAGCTTATTTGTCTTCCCTCATTGACAAATAGACCAAAATAATGCTGCAGTTATAAAAGCTATTCTATGGTATTGGCTAATGAGAGGCCAGGGAAGCAATACTAATTTTAAGAGGTGTAGATACAAAGAAATGAAAATGGGGTATGGGGCTGGGCAGAGGGTGCATGACTGAGAGGCTCAGAGAATGGCTTTGTTTGTAAGTTTTCCTAATCATGGGGTTGTACTGGATACAAGGTTAAGTTGGGATCTGGATCTGGGATCTGGAGAAAGTACACGTGCCGGATCACCTTCACTGGGATGTGAGCTACAGTGCAGTTGTCTCTGAATTCAGTGTCAATGAATTCAATATGCGCGGTAAATAAAGGCACTTTAACGTCTATTTTCTGTGTTGCTCTGTAAAGGCACTTTATTTAATATGTAATATGCAAAGATAGACACTTTATATAAAGACACTCTTTACAGAGAAACACACACAAAACAAAGTTCTGCATTCATTGATTGATGAAAAAATGGTGGCACCAGAGGCTCACGGGGCCTAACTATGTGTGGTTCAGTATTCAGTGTTTGAGGCAATTCTATGGAATGCAAATCTCACTAATAATGGGGATCAACTGCGATTTGTTGTTTAACTTGTGCATTCAGCTTGTTTGGGGCTCATCATAGAATAAACATCTCTGGGTGCACTAGGCCTGTGAGAATTTTCCTACGAGCAGAGTATCAGGGCTCTGCTTGTGCTCTAGATGCCTCACTCATAAGAACACGCAGTGCCTTGACTGTGGTTTGTATGCAGCCACACCCTGCCCCTCCGTGAAAAACGATTGGATGAAAAACATGCTTTGTGTTCCTGACACTTCTGCCTCGTTGGTGAGCGGTTCTGAGGTGCGCCAACTCTAGAGATATACTTAACACAGCAGGAGGGAAGTCAGCTCAAAGCTCGAGGTGATTCTTTTTCTTTTTCTTTCTTCTGCCCTTTAAGGAAGGACAGGAAGAGTTGAGATGCTCTCAGGATGAGGTTCTTCTTGCGTCTGGTACACCTGAGCTAGGGGGATGAGCACCGCACACACAACAGTTCTCATGCCATCTCTCCCCTTTTTCTTCCGGCCGTTATAAGACATCATGTGAAAAGAACCAACATTTCACCACAGCTTTTTGCTGACTTCAAACTTGGTCTGATTTCAGGGGAGAGAGAGATTTGGAGTTAGTACTGAGCTCAATAAGAATAGGTTTGAAAATCCATCTATGTAATCACCATTCCTTCCAGAGGCCCTGGCTGGCCAGGATTCTGACACAAAGCCTTGTAATAAAGCTACAAAATATCCACTTGGAATCTGGGAGTCACTAATTCATTGTTATAACATGGTTCTCATAAAATTATGTAAAAATCTCATTTTATGCTTGTCAGGGGAAATAACTACCCAGATAAATAGGCATGAAAGTACCATAACTACAGCACAGAAAGCCAATTTGAAAATTGGACCCCAACCCCAGTCTCCTAATTGGCCTATTATAGTGTCACAGGAATGAAAAGTTCTGTCAGCAACAGTTTTAGGTTTAGTCGTTGTTCTGTAAGAGAGCCCTGCGCGTGTTATTGCTTAGAAATTGTGCTGTATTTTGCTATAGTATTTAACATTTTGGGCATTGATTCCTATGAGAGTTTGAAGTACTTAGGCAAAATGGCAAGGATCTCTGTGGTTTAATCTTATAAGTAGCTCTAGCACTTATTTTATATAATAATCACTTTTCATTAGTTAAGTAAGTATCATGGTTTAGAATCTTTTTAAATGTAAGTTTTCACTTTGCCAGGCTTCTTATCATTTGATCCTGTATTCTCAAACAAATAATTTCTTCTAAAGTGGAAAGACAGTAGTAGCACTTCTGGGTTCTCAGAGTCTGAAAAGTGTGAGTGCCTGTGAGCAATTACACTCAGGATATAAATTATTTTATTAAATGGTATGGATGTTAATGCACATTTTCATGCATATATATGATATATATATATAAATAAAAATAAAATGTAATATTAAAGTTAGAATAATGAGAAATCATTATGTGTATTGAGGTGCATATATGAGGTGAGACCCCCACAAAAACCGAATCATCTTCTGGAGAACAGGCCACTTGTAGTACAGGCTCCCCCACTAGGTGAGTGTTCTGGAAACCATCTGTATCAGTGCACCAGCTGGTGTCGGGAGAGGCTGCGTTTGACTTTAGTGAAGTGATTTACAAACACACACACTGCGCTGAGTATTCAGCAATTTTTGACCAAAAACAGCATGACCCCATGTCCCACCCTCCCCATTTACCGGAGTGACTTTTTTTTGTTCGTTTCCCTGGATAAAAAAAGTCCTCAACAGGAAACATTTTACTGATGTGGAAGAGGTAAAACAAACAAACAAAAAAAATGGCAGAAGTGCTACACAGCATCGAAATGGATGAGTTCAAAAACTGTTCCCTGGCTGGTGTAGCTCAGTGGATTGAGCGTGGGCCTGTGAATCAAAGGATTGCAGTTTGATTCCCAGTCAGGACACATGCCTGGGTTGCAGGCCAGTTCCCAGCACGGGACGCACGAGAGGCAACCATACATTGATGTTTCTCTCCCTCTCTCCTTCCCTTCCCCTCTAAAGATAAATAAATGAAATCTTAAAAAAAACTGTTTTGCATAGTGGAAAAAAGTCTTAATAGGTATGTTACACCAAATGGAGAGTCCTTTGAAGCTGACTAATGTTTAACCATGTAAGAATAAATACGCATTGTTTTATAAATAAAGTCCAGTTTTTTGGGGCACCCCCTCATATATATACACCAATGAACACACAGTAGAACCTGAAATACAATCTCATAAACCAGTGTTTTCTCAGGGAATGACCCTCCCCTGCTCTGTCTCTAGAACATAAAAATATGTTTCCTATTTTCCAGGAATCCTATGACCTAGAGTGAATGTTCTGTCTTTTTTCCTCCTCGACAATATTCATATGACAGATATTTTAATAAAAATATTTATTGGCCTAAGGCAGTGATTTTCAACCTTTTCCATCTCATGACACACATAAACTAATTACTAAAATTCTCTGACATACTAAAAATTATTGTTTTTTTGCTGATCTGGCAAAAATAACAAAAAAAGGTGTAATTTTGATTCATTCACTATGGATGGCAATTATTGTGTTGGCTGTTGTCTTTTGTTTTTGTTTTGTTTTTTTGACAATTTAAGGGAAAAAAGTACACTGCCTCTGCTGACTAAAGAGTCAGTCAGGTATTGCACACTGTGAAAATTCTTGAGGTGCACTGGTTGGAAATCACTGGCCTAAAGAGACGTTGATGATTCAAAATTTGGCAGAAAAAATATAAATGTCTTTGTCTATTTGCCTGATTCACAATGAAAGAGGTAGGACTCAACAGTAGCTGGTCAGATGGGAAACTGTGTTTTAAATTACGTAGATATGAAAGAATATTCCTAAACAAACAAATTTAAAAAGGGGGTGTCACGATGATCATGGAATGACTTTATGTTGGTGACTGTATGGATGCTAAATCTCTCTGTCATTCAGCTTGTCTTGCTTATGTCTAATCTGGAAAATGCAGAAAAACTTAGTGTACATCATCAATGTTTTCAAGTATTTAATATTATAGTGAATTCTCAGCATGTTCTTAGCAGTGTAGGTAACACATTCTGCGTTCTCTTTTCTCAGGGGGAATTTGAAGCGAATGAGCAGGGAGGGGGCGGGGTGAACTGGTGGACCCGCAGCTCAGTCCGGACAGCTCATCTGAGGACAATAGGTGCAGCCGGAACCTTTATTTATTTATTTTAATTACTTTTCTCTTCCTCCTATTAAATGTCTTCTCCTTTGTTCTTAATTTGAAAGCTTCCCGTCCCCATTTAATTACTGTGCTTTTGATTGACAAGAGCAAAGGACAAGAAAAAAAGAAAGCTGTCTCCTTCATGTCCTATTTGACACAATATAATGAATGTGTGATGGCTAGTTTATTTTTTCCTTCACAAGTTAAATATTTGAAGATGAAATGTGGAATTTAAGAGCCTAATGCCAGAGAGCAGAGGGAGAGAAGAGAAAGGAAAAAAAAAGGAATTTAATTGGACCAGGAACAAAATACAATGCTCATTTGTGCTTTTGCCTAATAGTTTAATAACTGCCAATTTGGTGCAGGAATTCTGTGTAATTGTAATAAGAATTTCATCTTCAGCTATTCCCAGGCAAAGAATCATCAGTAAATAGACTGTGTCCACTGGATGCCCTGGTTCTGTGTTTTATTATGTTTACTTTATAATCCCATCATCCCCACGCCACCAGCATGCTTGAGGGGGAGTGAAGGCAGCAGCGGCTGCTCCCTCTCGGCTCCCTGTCTTTCAGAGCTACCCTGAGGTACTTAAGAATGACAGTATAAAGAATATCTGTGCAGATGAGCCTGTAGATTTGGGGAATTGGCTGCTTATGGACAGGGATTCTTTTGGTAGACTTAATTCCTTTAGCAAGGGTGAAGTACCATCTGTGGGGATTCCTGTCATGTATAAAGAAGTTAGTCATGCTCTCTATGGAGTTGAGTTTCTTGAATTTTAATGAAACCCATGTCAATCTGTCTCCTCTATACCCTGGTGTTAAAATCAGTGGTCAGCTACTCAACAATCACAACAGTAAATCACAGTAGATAAACCAACCAGGACAGCTCTGAAGAATTTAAGGTTGTGTGCCCACCTTACCCCCCTTTACAACTGGGACACTAAGAGAATACGTAATGAAGTGGTGGCATTTCTATGTTAAAGGGACAGGCTCGTGTTCAAACCAGGAATATAGATTTTTAATATGTGCTTCTTCATCGGGAAGTTTTCCTTCTTTGTTATTGTGTTTATTTCTTTTAATAGATCAGTCATGGAATCTGGGGCTTTTGTATAGGTTATATATGGTAAAACTGTACTACAAAATGAGCAGAGAGAAATGCTGATTCTAACCAAAGAAAATGAACTGTTATGCAGAAATTAAGAGAAAATGATGTGTGTGCCACCTGAATACAAATTAACTGTGAATGATGTAACTCAGGGAAGCAGGTGGCAGTTCTATATGAGATATTTACAATTAGCTGTATGCATCACTCTGAGAGCACAGCATAGGAAATATCTTACCCAGATTGGATTGGCTCCCAACGGGTTATAATAGCATTACAGACCTCAGTGTAACTTCCTAATTCTTCTACAGTGTGTCACCAGCATCTCAAAGACAAGGTCATTGGAACATAACTTTCATTGTCACTTGGTTTGCATGTGTAAGCCAAAAAATGTTTCTATGGGGAGGACTGACAGAGCAAGTTGGAACTGAAAGTTCTTTTTGGCAGAACTGTTCTGGCACAAAGTGGAACTCTAACAGGTTCCTTAATGGTAAAAGCTACAACCTCCATTTATCTTCTTGTTTGA
>PVKM010042485.1:0-12800 GCA_004027735.1 Carollia perspicillata | reverse complement strand
GGCCTGACCTACTGATATAAAAGTAAGTGTAAAAATATTATTTGTTACTGTTCTTTTTAAGAAAAAGATGCCTGAAAAGGTGTTTTCCAAGGACATGTGACTTGATTCCACATACAAAGAAGGTAATGATCACATCCAGAGACGTACCCTCCAAGTACGTCTGTAACTTGTTATATTAAGTGATCTCTGCTGCTGAGAGTCAAGGAATCCAGAGAATTTCATTCAATCCTTTCATCTTGAAGTAGACAGGGGAACACTCTTCTGTCACTTGGAGCTCCATGGTGGCTATAAAGCTATTTAACCACAGATATTTAGGAATGGACTAGTTTTTTTTATAACATATCGCTTAGCTGCCCACCAGAAGGTCTCAATCCAATATTCAAGGTTAAACTTCCCTTTCTAGCCTAAATATTGTTACACTGTGGTCAACAAATCTGAATAGTTTCCCAGTGAACTGTGAGGCAATAACAAGGGAAGTGAAGGACAGAGTCATAGAGACCTACCCCTTTGACGCAGAGTAGCTCTATTATTTTTGTTTGTTCCACATAATAAGATTCCATAAAGTAAAAACTCAGGAAAGGATAACTACAAAAAAATGGTCAGATCTTGCCCTGGCTGGTGTAGCTCAGTGGATTGAGCACAGGTTTGTGAAGCAAAGGGTCGTCAGTTCGATTCCCAAGTCAGGGCACATGCCTGGGTTGCGGGCCAAGTCCCAGTAGGGGACACATGAGAGGCAACCACACACTGATGTTTCTCTCCCACTCTTTCTCCTTCCTTTCCCCTCTCTCTAAAAATAAATATTTTTTAAAAATGGTCAGATCTAACTTGATCTTCTCTTCCAAAGCTATAAAAGGCCCCTGTTCTTTTAAATTATATTCCATCTTTTCTCAGAATACTGGTGTGCCTTGTCAAGGCTTTGCTTAATTTAATGCAAGGCCTTAGGCTGTGGAGCTATAAGGAGCAAGTTTCTGGCTTGGAAACAAGTGTATGTTGCCTTTTTTTAAGAGCCTCCATTCTTCTTTAATACCAGTCATTTGCTTCTCCATCTCTGGCACATAAATGCACTACAGGCAAGATTAGAAAAGCCTCCTCCATCATGTACCAACAGGGGGCAAAGAAATTTAATTCATTTGTTTTCTAAATCAGATAAGGCACCAGCTCAAAAGCCTTACCTGCCCCAAATGGAGATTAGTGCCAACTGAATGATAGTCTTCACAACTGATAAAGAAGAAACTATTTTCATATTTCCAAGTTAAAAATAAGCATAATTCTTTCAGCCTAGAAATACACTATGACACTACTGGTAAGAATTTTGAAGTGTATCTGAAGGATTTAGACATTTTTATTTTGATGACAGGGTGGCAGACTCAGTAGGATTACGCCACAAGTAGTTATCCCAGGGACAGCTGAAAGTGCCCCCTACAGTACAGACCTCCTCCTGCACAGTCCTTCCTTAAAGTCTGGTGTGCTGACCCATTTCCTTGTGCATGACTCTTCCTCCTTTCAGAGAAGCACATAGATGCATGCTGTTCAGAGCAGAATGTCATATCAGATGACATCACCTCAACACTTTATAACATCACCTATTTTTTCAAATATCTATTTATATTGGTAGAATCCTTATCAAACTTCAGAAACAGTGAGAGGAATCTATGATTACACACCATGGCCAATGGAATCTTCTCATCTCTTCTCAAATGTACTGCATAAGTATATTAAGCAAATCCTCATCTTTGCAGGTTGTATGGTGGTGGTGAAGTGAATAAGTTCTAACTTAGTGAGGAATTGAATCCATGACCTATTACTTAGTACCTGGTCGATCTTGGACATGATACCTACCTGTCCTTTCTAAGCCTGGAAATGGAATAAACAGAGACAGAGAATTGGACAACAAAACACTAATCATTAGGCAAATCTTTATTATTCTTACTGTGTGTGAAGTCAATTCTCTTCTCAGGGACTCAGTTGCCTTAATTGCAAATGTGGAAATTATTTAGTGGAAGATTTTTCTGGATTTAGATTTTATTTTTTATTCTGATTGAGAGCAAGAAAAAAAGGTGAGAAGATGAGATTTAGGAACAGCTTCACAAAGAAGATTTTTATGGTTTTTAAGCAAAAACAAGACCAATTGAGCAGACCAGGAATGGACTAATCTAGGTAGAGGGAACAATGTTAGCTCAGGCACACAGGTTGAAAAACACAGGTTGTTTACAAGACAGCGCAAACCCCAGACGTGTTTATCAATATGTAATAATTTACTCATAAAGTTAAATTAATCACTGAACAGATTATGAAAGCTACATTTATTCAATATAAAAGACACTTTAATTATATATGTCCTGCATTTATTTCAGTTAAAATAGCTTTAAATAGAGCATCAGTAATATAACATGGGAAATAGTCTTAAAAATGTTCACACTTTTCAAAATTGAAAGTTGGCAACCATATGGTAGTCCCAAGGATGATTTCTTAAGCACTACAAGTCCATAAAAAATCTTGGAATCACTGTTGCAAAGTCAAATGGCAAACAGTTCTGGTTGGAACTCCAGTCTCTTGGATTGACTATAAGATTAAAATAAAGTTCGAAGGTCAGGAATGACAAGGTACCTGTCACTATCATCACTACTTTATTAATGAAGAAATAAAAACTCAAGGAAGTCAAGTCTCTTTTCCAAAGTTTCATAATCCCTACTATGACTTCAAAGCTGATGCTTCTAATAACTTTAACATAGGTCGTAGTCTAGAGTTTTAACTTTGTACTTAATGATATCAGTGAGAGCAGTCTCATTGAGGAAGTGAGAGTGAGTCAATTTTGCCTCATATAGAGGGGGAACAACAGGTTACTTAGAACAGGATGAATTTCCAAAACTTCTCTTTGAAGTAAGATCACTTTGAGTTGTAGATAGATATACACAGGGCACCAATAAATTAGAGCTATTGTTTTTTAAAAGATATTATTGATGCTGTACTTTTTCTTAACATTGTGAGGGAAAACAACCTGTAGAAGAAGTGGAGACAGAGGAGTAAAACTAAATAACTAAAGCAGTATTATCTGTAATCAAGCTAGAAAAAGGCTAATGAAATGGCTTACAGACTTTTGGTTTCAGACATAACCTAGGTAATCTCTCCTATATGAATTTGGTTAGTGATACGAGTGTAAATGTGGAATACAAACCATACAAGTACATAAAATAACACACGGAGAATACCCTTCAAACTGGTGTAAGGAAAGGCTTTCTCTAATTATGACTCAGCCTCTTTTTTCTTTCTTCTGGCAACAACAGTAATTTTGCTTTAGGAGATGACATGTGACCTGTGTAAAACTCCCAATCAAAGTGCATTGCCTTCTCTGGGCAAAACTTGGGTTTATGAGTGAAAGTTTAGTCAGGCTTTCTTCCTTGGAATTTAAATCAGTTATAACATCTGTGGTTATACTATTAAATTATTAAATAGAAAGGAACTAGATGCATACAAATTACTCAACCACTCTTCTCCCTGAAAAAGCAGGGACTGGTAGATCACCCTCGAATGAAGTGATTACATCTGGACTGAAGAGGGAAGGGAAGAGTAAAATGGTAAAAACGCATTTGAAATTTTTGTAGGTAATTAGGAGTTTGGAACTTGACAATTTTGGTTTTGAAAAAAGTGGTAAAGTTAGGAATAGTAACTAATAGAAACAGGAAAAGGCACTTATTAGAACATGGATGGATAAGGGGTTGTATTTTAAGATTTTAGTGGATATTGAGGAGAGAGCATTTGCACCGATTTAAACATGTAAAACTTGTACCTTTACAGTGAACAGCAGATAGGGCAAGATAAAGGAGTTGCTAGGACTAATCTGGGCAGTGCATCTTATCTTTTCTGGGCTCCTGATACACTCAAAATCAGTGAAAAATCACATTCAAGTATCTAAAAATAAAGAACAGGGAACTTTACAGTTACGTACCAATCAGTCATTTACCTTTCAAGATTGTGTTTGGATGTGAATAAAATAATTCATTGTGTTGACAAAGTTTTATTGACAATACTGAAGCAAAGTTCTTATTTGCATGAATGGTATTAAATTTCAATTACTCCTACTTACAGCAAATTTAATACTTCATTATGTGTATTACTAAACACAATATCCAATCTGCAGAGACAAAACAAAAGAAACTGCTAGTCTATGGAATAAACAATTAACTAAAAGGGACTAAAGATTGAATAAAAGCAAAGGACAGGCAATTTAAAAAGGGAAAAAAAGGAGTGCAGAGATGAGGGAATGGATGGTTTCAATGTCAGAAAATAAAAATTAAATCATAATGTTGAAGATTTTGAGGTAGCATAGGTATTCTTGAGAAAGATGTCTTGATATGCAATCACAGTGGTGTATAGATTGAATCACGTTAAAATAAATAGTATTTATACGAACAAGAAAATAAATGTCCATTTAAATAACAAGGTCTTTCAAAATGATGGCAGAAGCTGGGATAGAGAGAGTCTGTGAACCAAGTTTTGAGGATAACTAAGAGGCTGGTAAGTGACGGTGAGGAGGAATGGTCTTCAAGTCCTGCAGTGTAGCTGTGTTTCTGTCCGCATCCCTGGACTGTCGCATAGTCAATACAATTGTTAATTCCTGCTCTGGAGGATTAGAATCTAACATGGAAACAGTGAAAGTGGGGAGCAGCCAGCTCTCAGATGCAGCTATTCTGTCTGCCTGTGCTTCTAAGTAACACAAGACCAGTCTTTAAATTCTGTTGCAAAAGTGATCCTACTTAACTGTCACAGCATCTATCAATATCATGCAAATTAAATGCCAATAAGCCACTCCTTACAACGATTTTCAAGTTTTCAGAGGGACAAACATAATATTACAAAAGAAAGGTTGATTTTATTAATAATAAACACTTGGTGTGTCACCTGGGGGTTATGCCTCTGCCTGATAAAATACAGCTGCCTTTTTTGTTTCTGTAAACCCCTTTGCATGACACTTTATTTCATAAGGAACTTTTTTTACCCTCACTTAACAGCCTGATACCAGGGAAAAGGGATGTAGGCTTAAACCAAAGGGGAATTCAGGAGAGTTACCCTAGGAATTTTATTAATTGAATGAACTCTTGTGAATGACACGAACAGTATTCTTGGATTCTGGCAGGAGATGACTGGTTGGAGTGAGAGAAATTTTGAGAAACTTTGATGGCAACAAGACATATTTATCAGCCTTGCATGAGTGGCTTCATTTCATCATGAATTAAACCTTAGCATTGGTGCATCTGAATACAGAGTTGCATAAGTAGGAAAAATGTCATGGAAATTGGTAGCTCTAGGTTGGTTTCTCATTTCAAATAAGAGACCTATTATTCTACTCCAACATATAAAATGCCAATAAACGAAGAATAATTTTTGGATTCTAGTTCCAATACTATGTATTTAATAGGATGTGCAATGAATATATTGTCTAAAAAGAAGCAATGCAAAGGCCCATAAATACCAGGTGTCTCCTGCTTTTCAAAAGTTTAAGTCGCCACTTCACTTTTACAAAAGACCTGCGTTAGCTGCTGTTTTGCTAACAAAAAAAAAAAAATTCTGAGGAGGATTTTCACTTTTATGATAAAAAGGCACAATTAAAATTAGCATTGGGAGTTTGTTTGTAGTGAGCCGTGGTAGAAGCAGCACACACCTCAGGCAGTGAAGGTGGCACCACTAAGCTCCTTTTGCAGGACTGTTTTGGGTCCTATTTTTTTGGTCTGAAAGCTCTCAACAATTTTATGTAAATTAATGGTAACTCAATTTGAGTTTATTCTTGTTTATGGTGTAAAAATATGGTCTATTTTCACTTTTCATGTGTGTGTCAAGCTTTTCCATCATGATTTGTTGCGTAGATTGTCTTTACCCCATTATACGTTTTTGGATCCTCTGTCATAGATTAATCCTCTGTGTAGCTGTGGGTTAGTTTCTGGGATGTCCATTCTGTTCCACTGATCTATGTGTTTGTTTGTGTGCTAGTTCCACATTGTTTTTATTATTACAACCTCGTAGTATAGTGTGATATTAATAATGTGATACCTCCAACTTTGTTCTTCTTTCTCAAGATTGCTGTGGCCACTTGGGGTCTTTTGTAGTTCCATATAAAATTTAGAATTATTCATTCTAGTTCTAAATGTAACACCTGAAACCATAAATTTCCTAAAAGAAAACATAAGCAATAAACTACTTGACAGTGCTACTAATAATGCTTTTTATTGTATATCTCCTTGGGCAAGGGAAACAAAACAAAGAATAAACAAATAGGATTACAGCACACTGAACACATTTTGTATAGCAAAGCTAAACATCAACACAATGAAAAGAGGCAACGTATGGATTGGGAGAAGATGTTCAACAATGATACATCTGATAAGGGATTAATATACAAAATTTATAAAAGTGTTATACAACTTAACATAAAAAAGAAAATCCAATTAAAATATAGGCAAAGGACCTAAATAGACACTTTTCCAAACAGGACATACAAATGCCAATAGATATATGAAAGGATGTTCAATGTCACTAGTCATCAGAAAAATGCAAATTAAAACCACAATGACATATCACCTCATACCTGTCAAAATGGCTGACATCAAAAAATCAACAAACAACAAGTGCTGGCAAGGATGTGAGGTAAAGAGAACCCTTGTACACTGTTGTTAGGATTATAAATTGGTGTATCCATTTTGGAAAGTGATATGGAAGTTCCTCAAAAAATTAAAATACAACTAACTTATGATCCAGGAATTCCACTTCTGTGTATTTATGCAAAGAAATGCAAGACATGAATTTGAGGAGATATGCACCTTTATGTTCATTGATGTATTAGTTACAATAGCCAAGATATGGAAGCAACATAAGTGCTTATCAATAGATGATTGGACAAAGAACATGTGGTATGTACATACAATGAAATATGAGCCATTAAAGAATGAGATCTTACAACTTATAACAACATGTATGCTCTTAGAGGGTATTATGTCAAATGAAATAAGTCAGTCAGAGAAAGACAAACACCATATGATTTTGTTTATATGTGGAATCTAAAGAACAAAATAAATGGACAAAGAAAATGATACAGAGTCATTGATACACATCACAGAATGATGGTTGCCAGATGGGCAGGGTGTTGGGTGGTTAGGTGAAAAAGGAAGAATGGATTAAGGAATACAGATAGGTAGTTAAAAATTAGTCATAGGTGTGTAAAGTACAGAATAGGGAATATAGTCAATGACATTGCAATAACCATGTATGAAGCCAGGTGGGTAGTAGAATTATTACAGAGATCACTTCAAAAATGATATAAATGTTTATCCACTATGCTGTACACCTGAAACAAATACAAAATCATATTGAAAGTTTCCCTGGCCAGGTAGCTCAGTTGATTGGAGCGTCATCTCATTCACCAAAAGTTTGTGGGTTTCATTCTGGCTAGGACATACACCTAGGTTTTGAGTTCAATCCCCACCTGGGACACATGTGGGAAGCAACTGATAGACGTTTCTCTCTCTCTCTCTCTTTCTCTCTCTCGAAAATCTCTCTCCTCCTCTCTTTAAAAAATCAAAAAACATATTTGGGCAAGGTTTAAAATAATAATAATATTAAATATTGACTGTAATTGAAAAATTAAAAAAGAAAAAATAATACCACATGTAAATTAATCAATATACATACTAGTTTAATAGACTGTTTTGTCATATAAAAATGCGTAATATAAGTTAATGGTAATTTTTTTTTGCTTTACACCATTTTGGCTTGTAAAAGATTTTATAAGGATGCTCTACTTGTGATATCAGAAAAAGCTTATATTTTCCTTCTTTATTTGCCAGCTAGTGATTTTTAAAATCGAGTTAAATTTACATTGGTGGTAGTATCAGAAATGTGGATACTGTTTCCTTTAAAAGAAAAACTTAGGTACCAAGCTTGGGAATAAGTTTGCCACCAAGAAAAGGAGCCTAAAAAAATCAAGAGAAGATATTCACCAGATCCCAACTTTGTCCATAATTAGTCCTAATCTTTTACACAAAATTTTGCCACCATCCATATTATTAATTTATTTTGTCATTTCAAATGTTATTCAAATTGGTGAGTTGAAAGACTCACATTAATGGAAAATATGAGAAGTGTGCAAATACAAAATAATTAAATATTTCAGGTTTTCTAGATAACAGAGCCTAGGTCAAAATTTCCATGCTATAACAACAAAAATGTGACATCAGAAGGAAAGTTAAAAGAAAGTGAGACACGGAAATAGAAAGAGCCAACACAAAAAAGGAATGTTAGTTCTTAATAAGACTAGCTGATGTCAGGGCCTCTCCAGAAAGCCCCGATAAAACTACTGTATCTCATGAGTATTCATGGTAGTAAGAGCAGAGAATAAATTTCGTCCTTCCTTCTTCTTAGGCTGTATTCCCCATTGGCTAAAGCCTGCCAGGGCTTAACAATCTGTATATTCAGGATGTGTTATCTGGCCTACCACTTAAGCTTTGGGAATGTCAGAGGTTCTGTGTATCCATACTGGTTAGCAGACAGATTCTGTTGTTTCTACCCATTGGTCACCTTAATGTGTGAGACCCTTGCTCTGTGTGGTGGTGGCAACGGTTGCAGCAGATATGTTAGCTTGAACCATGTCCAGGTCCATTTTGGAGCAACGTAGTATCCAAGGTGTAATGTTAAGGAAGTAGGTGAGGTTGAGCATATCTTTGGTGCCACATAATTTAATAAAGGCCATTTCTTGTGTCATTTTTGTATGGTTGAATTATGTAGGAAAAAAGATGCCTTCACTTGGTGGAAAGTGTATATCCAGTCAATCAAAGTCATCATCAGTTGAAATATTCAAAAAGAATTAAATAAAAAGGCTAAGCAAAAGGCAGGCATCAGTGTTTATATCCGTCTCTCTTTTGTCCCATCTATTTTAGATTTATTAAAAGCTTGGCCATCAATTTGGCTAATGTTGGTTGCTTAACTGGAGGGATAGTCCTTACTGAGTTCATTGTGGTCTGTACACTTAGCTGCTTTGTCCTTTGTCCTTTTGGATATTGTTGATGAAACTAATCATTTTCATATAATGTTGGGCACTTAAGCACAAAGAGATAATTTTTTTAAAGATTTTATTTATTTACTTTCAGAGAGAGGTGGAGGGAAGGAGAAAGAGTGGGAGAGAAACATCAATGTGTGGTTGCCTCTCATGCATCCCCACCAGGGAAATGGCCCACAACCCAGGCACGTGCCCTAACCAGGAATCAAACTGGTGGCCCTTTAGTTCTCAGGCCTGTGCACAGTCCACTGAGCTACACCAACCAGCGTGCACCAACAGAAAATGTATTGGATCCCCTAGGATAAACATAGCCCCATCATCACCCTTGAGATGGCAAAATAATCACAGTGAAATATTATTAGTATAACTTTTTTTGCTTGCTAGTTTGCCAATAGAAAAGCCCCAAATAACCCAGATTGCAGCTCAGTGGATACCTTACTATATTCCCTGGCAAGGACACAGTTACACCCACTCACCCTTAGGAAGCAGAAACTAATACCTGACTGATCCTATGAGTCTGAGAACGAGTAGTACAAAGTCCTGAAGTAGCTAAATGGGACTGATTGTGTAAGACATTGATTCTACTTTCACTCCTTGCTTGCTGGACCAGTGTATTCTGCTGGGGACACTGAACTCTATACAAATCATTGATTCAGTACATAAACTACATTCTGGAAGACAGAGCCCAATTCCACAAGGTGTTTTCAACTTGGTACATTAATTAAGTCTTTGGCACTTCATTCCACTGCAGCAGCCCTGTTCATTGAAAATCAGAGTTTTAAGCCAATTGTCACAGCTCCTTCACTATAAAAGTCAGAGACAATATTGAGTGACATGCCATTCTGTAAATCTTTAGATAGTGATATGGGTAAACTGCACGGTATCAGCAACCAATTTGTTCTCCAGGCATTAATCACCACTCCAAGCATTGGTTCTAGTATGGTTGGGTTCCTGTGTCTGCCAAAATGGATGGAGTTTGATGAGATTGATGTGTCAGTTTTTGGATAGCTGATACCCCTGAAGAATTACACAACATTAACATTTCAACATCTCTCTCTGCTTCTGACGTGTCGGATGTTCCACAGTGGTAGGAGCCAGCCAATCTTTAGAGTGGAGGAGGCCCCATTGAGTCATTCATGTATACATCTCACTCATTGGGCACAGTATTGGAATGATAAAGGAAAGACTTAGATTGACAACCACAGGATGAGTTACCCATGACTTGTGAAATTATATATGGTTACTTATATATGGTTAGTAACCTCTGTTGACCATTAACAGGAGACCAAAAAAGGTTTCATTTTTTTATTCTTAATTTCATAGGTTCATCTGGGTATCTATTCCTCAGATAACCTTATTCTACCTTTTATAATCTTGTTTCTTTTAAGACTCTAACTAAACAATGTAGCCATTCTCTACTACCAAACACCCAGGGAATATCTACACCTCAGATCTCCTCTCTTACCAAACAGGGAGTTGTATTTCATCATTGTGTTTAGGGCTACCCTTCAGATGGGTTGTTAACCAGTAGAATATCTTCTCTAATGATTGCCAACATATTACACTGATTTGTTTCCACCAGTTTTGTATTCTTTGCTCTATCATGTATTCTTTCCACGATCAAGCAGCAGGCATGAACTGAGGGAGAGCTGACAGGTCAACTCAGGTAGATGACACGGAGTCCGCACTTCCTCATTATGTAATGCACTTACTTCCTTATACCCATTTAAATCCAATTTTATATAAATCATGGTCATAATAAAATAAAGCATTTCAATGCCTACTCCAGCCTATAACTGGATATATCTGGGAAGACAGTTTCTAGCTGTGTGATGATCAGGTTTTCTCCTTTATAAGGTCCAGACAGAGGTGTGAGTATCTGAATCAGTGAAAAATGGGTGTGTCCATGAAGTTGCTAGCAATAGTTTCAATAGGATTATATATTAAGTAAAGTTTTATTGCTACTCCATGCAACTTCTGTCTTCCATATGTAGAAAAAATAAGCAAAAGCCAAATAACAGATTAGGAAGAACCAGCAGCTGAATGCTTACATCATTCTTATGTTGGTAACACAGTAATAAATATTACAAGTTTTAACATCTTATGAGTAATGGAATATAGATACAAGAAAAAGAATTACTTTTTATTATATTTAGTGCTCCAATATTATTAAAAGAGAAAATGTACATGGTCATAGCTTTCTTTTAATACAAAAGGAAAATCAATAAAAACATATAATTTTTAAGCGAAAATGGATGACTTTATATTATTGAAGTAATGCCTGGGCAAACTTAAATACAGTGCCAGAGAAAAAGTCAGATTGTCAGGATGAAATGATGATAATTGAGATAAGGCACAAATAGAAATAACATACATTTCTGTAGTAAATCCTAACTTATTTAGAAATCGAGACTTGATTCAGTAAAAAATAAGACTTAACAGGGCACTTTTAGTAGGAAAATATAACAAACATGTACATAATATTCTTGTCCTTACAAAATGTTTTCATGAGCATTATTTTAATTTTATTGCTTGCAAGTATTTGTACTGAATTAACAAAGTGCTAAGTAACAATGTGTTGCCCAGTAGAAATACTCTTGAATCTACTTAATGAAAGAATGAAGAATATTGTAATCAGTATGCTATTACTAGATTTTGTATAAAACACATTTATTTTCCAGATTTTGTCCTCATAAAATGAATTAACTTTCTCTAAAATTTGGCTTTACAATGTTAATTTGCATATAAATCTTCATATAAAAAGCAATAAAATAAAAATTAATATAGTTTACGCTAAAGTTAAATATTTTACAATTCCAGTGTATGTGGGGTACTATTAAGAAATATATACTTTCATTCTAAGTGTTCATTAAACTTTTTGGGTTTTTAATATATTTGCAATGTTTGGGTTATATTATAAAGTGGATATATGTAAAATGACTTATGTTATAATTTACATAAGTGATCAAGAAAATCAGGTTCTTTTCTTGATCAGAAAATTCATGACAGGTATATGGATTGTGGAAACAATTTTGAATGAAGAGCACATTTGTGGAACACTAAGTCATGTGTGTAAGTGCATTTGAAAGTGAACTGCGTAGAAGAGTCAAAGTTTTCCATATAATTTCTGCCTTTTGGAATATATTGGCTACCTGAGGGGTTTGTTTCCTGGGATATAGAATTTTAGTGCTAATTTCAGGATATTTCCAGCAAAATGAGATAATTAACCATTCTAACTACTAGACACATTTGCTTGGGTTAATGAGTAGAAGCAATTTTATGTGACTTATGGGAACATTCCAATAATCTCAGACATTCCTTTTAGCGTTCTTACAATATATAACTCCCAGAAGGCCCCAAAGCACTTGCTTTTATTAAAAAATATGAGACGTATAGAGCAACTTGTTAACAATTAAGAAATAATTCTCAGTTAAATAATCATTACTGAATTCCCAACAAATTCAAATTGTGCTTTCCATTCACTCCTATAGATTATTTGTTATTGTAGTTTTTGTATTAGCTTAAATTTTTAATGCTGAAGAATATTAAAATAAATTATAGACATCACCCAATTCTATATGCTTTATCATGTTTAATAAACATTAAAATGTTTTCCATACATGGTCACACCTGACATGACCACACTTATTAACAAACGATAGAAATTTAAAAAATACCATCTAATGCTCTATACATATTCAAATTCAAGCAAACAAACAATTCAATTTAAAAATTGGCAGGGGACCTGAGCAGACAC